>JAAAKE020122261.1:0-15315 GCA_010014785.2 Anisolabis maritima
AATCCAGGACATACTTGAGGATTTGTTTACATTAAATATTTTTATTTAATGAAAAAATCCCTCCTGCCCAGGATGCGAACATCGATCTCCTGTGCAGAACGGCGACATCATGGTAAGTTAAAGTGGTCAAGAAGGCCAATAGCTGGGCAGAGAGCACTGAGGAATTATTTTTTTTTTAATTTAACTGGTAAGACCAAGTTTCGGCACCTGATCAAGTGGTAGAGCAGGGACCGCAGAAGGCGGGCCCGAGCCAGTTATGCATGTCTCTGTTTGTGAAAACTAAATATAAAAGGGGGCAGAGAAGCCCTGGCTAGTTGCAGAATCCGTCTGAGACGGGCGCGCAGCTAGTAATTATCTAATTTCCTAAAGTAAATATTTTTATTTGTGTTCAAATATTAAAATATTGATAAATTTGAATAAAAGTGAATGAAGAAGAATCTGAAACAAATTCCCATTATATTGAAAGTGCGGTGCGTGACATAAAAAATCAGTGCGTCGGTTGCCGGTCCATATTGTTACGACCGGCCCTTCTGACATTTGCCAGAACGCTCTTTTGACCAATCCGTCCCGGGCCGTGCATATACTATATAATATATATATATTTGGAAAAGAAAAAATTTAAGATGTTAATTCAAAGAGAAAACATTATCTTGCCGATCTGGCAGACAAGTAGCTTTGAGGCTTTATGAAGACAAACTTTATATATCTGGTATATTTTTTTAAAATTTACATTATAAAATTTGCTCTTGAAGCTCAAATAATAACATATTGGATAAAAATTAATAACGATTTGCAAAATATCTGTTATGTTTTGAAGATGTTATCTCAGTGGCATTGAAATATCTACATAAAAGAAGTAATAGGCCTACGTAAGATATTTCCTTTTTTTTTTTAATTCCTTCCACTTGCTGAAATTATTTATTTCAGATATTATCAAACAGCTTAGCCTTAATTATTTTTACTATTATATATAATAGTAGTGAGAAAGTAAACAGGAAAAATTTAATCCTTCAATTTTTATTATTTCTTACCTATTTATGAAATATATAGTGAAAAAGTATTGTTTAAAATACCTTTATGTTTCAATTCAAAAGGACCCCAAAAATCCAAAAAAAGCTTAGTGCGTGTGAATCTGTGGTTTTCTTGTTAGCTTATATCTCTGAAACTCCTCTTCGCAGGATGTAACTTAACAAATTTATAGTCCTAGAAGACTCTAAGAAGAAATTAAAATTTGGAATGAATAGGTCAACAAGGGGCGGTAAAAATTATTTCCCAATGTTTATTAAGAACCACGATTTTCTCAGCATCCCCTGGATGAAATCTTTTGTAACTTGAAGGTAATATATAATAAAGACGTTAGTCTCCAGCCGTGGATCGAATTTCATAACCATCTGTTAAGTGGAAGAGGATTTATTCTTAAAAAATTGGGTATAAAATAATACGTCATCAAATAGAGAAAATCTAAAATTTTATAGAATTGGAAATTTATTTATTGATTGCATTTTTTTATTTTTGTAAATTTGGAAAAAATTTCAATTTAAGTGAATTACTTCTCTTTAGAAAGAAATTTTTTTTTATTTATTATTAAAGCGTAAAAATGAAAAAAAGAATAAAAATTCTACAATAATTTGAACAAACATTTGCTGCAATGAATTTATTTGCCGGAGCAGACCCCCAAACATAAAATACCCCTAGGACTAATCCGGGCGAGCTGACCCAGAAACATTTTTCGGGGAGGGGGAGATTTTTAGCACGTGCAATAATAATAATAATAATAATAATAAAATAAATAATAAAGGATAATTCAGGTTGGGGGGGGGGGGGGGTGATCGGCTCATAGTCGTCCCCTGGATACGTTCCTATTCCTATAAATGATATATTGCTATTCCAATAAAATATGCTGTTAAATTTTGCTGTAATTTATTGTGAATCTTTGATATATAATGTATTAAATGCAAAAATGAGTTCCCCACTCTCAGTCAAAAACAGACACCAGACAATATCCCAATAGCGTTTGTTGGTCGTTTTTATTTTGACCTTTGACTTTCCTTTCAAAAGAGGGCATACCTGAATCTGGTCTAGACCTGAATTGAACTCTCTCTCTCTTCCATCCAAAAATAATAATAACAATAGTAGTAATAATAATAATAATAATAATAAGAATAAGAATAAGAATAAGAATAAAATAAAAAGACCGAAGTGTTCAGTTCTTGAGCCGCGAATGCCAACTGATAAATGACAATTCATGCAATCATTTATTATTTCTTTGAATTCGAAAATTCATTAGTTTTATTGGCTTTTAAATCGTTTCTTAATGTGTTTCTCACAAATTCGGGCCCAAAGTGAATTTCTATGCCTTCCATTTTTTTTTTCAAATTAATGATTTTCTTATTTAACTATCATAGTTGGAAAAAGGTTGTTATTTAATTCCATCTGATTGGTTGGATATGTGATCGAGTTTGTTTCGCTACAGGCTTAACCCCCATTGAGAAAGGATACAAAGATAAATTGTATCGAGGGTATCGGAATTAATGATCCATCGGAATCCAAGTCGATCCTTTCTTACAACGATTTGCATGTTTTTTATTAAAGGCTCTGTTCACATTCGAAAATATAAATGAGAATGTGCTCTTGGAATCTAATAAAATAAATTAATTAATTTCTTTGTTAGAAATAGAGAAAAAAGAAAGAGAGGCTTGTGATTGACAAAGAAAGGATTGACAAGAAAAGAAATAGAAGGGCTATAAAAAATTTCTAAAATTTTATCGGGTCTATATAAAAACGAAATGTAACTTAAATATAATAAAATGAAATATGAAATGCAAATTTGAAGGGCTGGGATATAAATTAATAATAAATATAAAAATTAGAAATATAATGAATTGCCAAAAAAGAAGAACCAACTGATACTCATCGTAAAATAAATATTAATTAACTATTCCTTAGGTAATAGGATCACCCACCAGGGATCTCACATTTGGCGCATAAATATTTTGTTTTGTATTTACAAAAATATTTCCCCCTTTTTCTATTAATAAAAGTTTTGTTTCATTTTATTATATATGGTGGCAGCCATCGTGTTAAGAGCTCCCTTTTACTAATTTTTAGTTTGATCATAATCATGTTAATATTTCTTGTGAAATTTAATTTTTTCATGCAAGAATTAATGTATTATTTGTTTAAAAAATAGAAAATTAGAAAATAATATCTTTTACACTTTGAACGAATTATTAATTTAAAAAATAGATAGACTAGCTGCGCCGCCCACCTTTGACGGACTCCATACTTAGCCAAGAGAGTTTCGTCCTCCAGGACACTCCTTCTATATTTAGTTTATCCAAATAGGGACATATCTGGCTCGAGCCCGTCTTCGGCGGTCCTTGCGCTCTTCATCATCTGCCGCACCTTTCTCTTATCTCAGTTATATTGAAAAAAAAAAATCATTTCCCATCTAACTGTAAGAATGTGTAGATTGTTATCCTCTTTCGATTTCACACCTTTACAAAAAATTTTGTCATTGTTCATTGCCAGTGTAATCATTAATGTTATTATTTAAGAACTGCACTGATGATGCATTCCATGTGCGTCGAAATGCTTGGGTAATAAAGGACGTAGGTGGCGCAGTTAACTGCTGGTTTTCTCTCCGAACTTGCACAAATCATTTCTCTGTCTAGTGTTTCTTCACCCAGCCATTGGTCGACTTGATCAGTTACAGTTATAGTAACAATAGTTTGCGCCCTCAATATCAATGTAGTCGTTAATGTACTTGCGAAAATTTTGAAATAATTTATCAATAATGAGCATATTGTTGAATAAAAGAAATTAATTTATTTTAATTGGTGGAATTTAATTATTATTGTTAATAAATAGAAAAAAATATTGATTTAATTTAATAATTAAGGAATATTTACCTCCGCCCCTTTGATTAAAAATTTGATTAAAAATTTTTTCCTAGACTCTCACTAATGTCATCTATATAAATGCAAAATTTAATTTCGAAATTCCGGGAAGTTACTCAAAAAGAGCATGACAGATGGACAGACGGACGTCGGGACCTTTTCAAATGAATGGATAACGTTAATTTGTCTTTGAAAATTAAAATGAATAAGGCTGAAAGTTTACCTTAAATAAGGTTGTGAAATAACGTGCTACAGCCTTTGTGGTTTTAGAAAAGCGATTTATTCACCTATTAAGACAACGTTTCAACAAACATTTTTGTCTTCATGAGATCTGAAAAAATTGTTTTACATGGATCAATACAATGCATCATATTTCTTTGAGAAAGCAAAATAAATCATAGAATAAATATTTACCTCACAGGTGTCAATCATTTGAGACAAAAAGCGAGGTCCTTAGAGAACATTTACATTCGCATGCTGAGAGATAATTAATTAAATTTTTTATAATATTTTTAAATAGAATTATATTACCTTGTTAAAATAGAAATTAGTCTAAAGGGAGAAATCGTGAAGAGAAGAAAAAGAAAAAATTCGAGGTCTATGAAGTAATTGAAAGACAGAAATAAATAGAATTAAGAGAGACTAAATATTTATATCTTAAAAACAATTCTATTTAAAATTATTTAAAGAAATTGTATTAATTCTCTCTCAGCATGTGAATTTTCGCTAATGACCTCGCAAAATCTTTTTGTATCAACTGATAAATAAATATTTATTCTATAATTTATTTTGCTTTCTCAAAGAAATATGTTGCAGTGTATTGATCCATGTATAATTTTTTTCAGATCTGAGGAAGACAAAAATATTTGTCGAAACGTTATCTTGGCGAATAAATGACTTTTAAAATTAAACAAAGGCTATACCACGTTATTTCACACCTATTTAAAGATAATGTGTCTAAAAACAAATTTTTTATTGAATAGAAATTATTCATGTGATTCTTAAGAGTCAGTGAATCGCAAATTTTTCTTTTAGATCAAAATACAAAGAAATAAAAACAATGAACTTTTCAATTTTTAATACATATATATATATATATATAGGGTACCAATTAATATAAATAAATAAGGACGGAGTCTAAATGGCCTCCGATGCAGAAAAAGACTTAAAATATATATATAATATTATATAGTTAATAGATTGTACGAAAATTATTTAGTGAAATATAGAAAAACAAAAAGTAATACTCTCTAATTATTTTATATAGGGCTAATTAGAAAAATGAATAATAAGATTCTGTAGACTAGGCCTATACATTTTTAAATTATTTAGAATATGAAATTAAGCAAAAAAGAAAGAGAAAAGGGAATATACGTTTAAAAAAGTAGTATAGTAATAAGTATTTTATCTGAAATCTAAAGAAAGAAAGTATAATAAAAAAGTAGGAATCTTTTTTAAGGGAAAGGCCATATTCATTTTCTGAATAATAGGTTAATTAATAACAATTATTTGGAAAAAGATGGTGGTTTTCAAAACAATTGCCCCAAAGAATTACATGCCAAAATATCGTTTAAGATAAATGAGTGCGAGACGATTGTTTTGGCCAGGCATGTTTGGCGCCTCCTGGACTTGAACCATGGACCATCCACTTCCGCCCCGGCCCATTTTCATTTTCGGAAATAGTAGAAAGGCCTACCGACCCTTACCAAGTAAAACATACTAATTTATAATATTCTCATAATATGCCATACCTAAATTTTATATCACCGCAAATTTATGTAAATATATAATTATAAAGATAATAACTACCAAATTGTTAATGAAATTAGAATTTATAAATACGTTAGCTGGAATATTGGAAAATTTTAATTTTTTTCAAAAATCAAGCCACATGCATATTATTTTTACAAATAGCCTGGTCCATATGTTAATTTTGGTTGTAAAATTGATTAAATTTCTCCTATTAAATTTTTATATCAGTAAATGTCTTCTTTATTAAAAATGCTCAGAATAAAGTTCAAAAAAATCTATCTATCATATGTCTCCTTTGCTAAAAATATTTAAGAATAAGAATTTTAGTTATTTATTTAGTTAGAATAGTTTTTTGTGTTAATTTTTGTTTGCAGAATAGAATTAAAGAAAAAATATTTACACCAATTAATAAAAATATTCACAATCAAACTCAAAAAATATATATACCTTTAAGATAATTTTACAATTTGGAATGAAAAGTTATTGCAATTATTTTTACATGAAATTTTTGAATTGAATTTCGAATTTAAAAATTCAAAATTTAAACAGGAAAAACAAAATAAAATAATATAAAGATAAATAAGGCCACAGGTTTCCCATCTCTGGTATGATATTTTACAAATGAATAATTAATAAAAAATAATTTAATTTATCACCTCGTCAAATATACCTTTGTAAAAGCAGATTCTAATTTCAAATCTAAACGTTGTTTTCGAATTTTATCTAATATAATTATTAAACTAAAACGAAATATTAAATTAATATATAATAATATTATAAAATTAAATATTAAATTATTTTTTATTAGTTAATTGAAATAAAAAAACATTTTAAAATTTTTATTAGTTAATAAATTGTGAAATATTCTTTATTTAGATTTTATTTAAATGAAAATATTTAATACTTTATTTTTTTCCACATATAGGCTAGGACCTTTCTTTTCTTGCTTAATTCATTTCTCAATAATTTAATATTATATTATAATAAGATATATAAGCTTTATTAAATAAATGATAAACTCATTTTCATAATAAAACAAAAATTTTTAATCTAAAACGAAATATTTTAGAAGATTGAAAATATCCAGAACTTGTCTGGAATATTGAGTGGGTTTTCCTTTTTCATTTATTTATACCATTTCAAAGTTACATATCAAATTTTATTAAAATAGGATGAAAAATAAAAAAACTAATTTTTCAAGGAGAAAACCGGTCCCTGGGCTGTTCGATGTTATTTTTAAATTATATTTTATTAAAATATAAGAAAACTACATCGAATCAAACATAAGAAAAATTTAAATTTAAGGGGACGGCTACCCGCCTTTTAGAAATATTTGAGACATAAAAATTGTTTCCTGTGCCTAAAAAATGGACGCACTATTCAATGCCCAAAACTCGGGGTCGATATCTCGTTTTGGCTAGATGCTTTGCTTTTCTTTCCGGAAAATTCTCTAAAAATATTATTTTCTTAATTAAGAATTTTAAATAAAAATTACTTTTTTCTTTTTCAAGGTTTAAGCCAGCGGCTCCCAATCTGTTTTGACTTCCATACTTCCTTTTAGCCTATTCCACCAAATTGTAAAACATTTATAAAAAAATATATATTAATATATCACATAGTTACTTGAATGTAATTTTAATTTAATTTCGATAACAAAAGCGAATGAGAATAAATATGAATCATTATTTTACTTTATGTAACTTTTATTGAGGGAATGTTCATTTTCCGCCAATGATTTTTTCCCGTGCCCTTAATTGTCTATTTACTAATCAAGTGTCTCAAGAGGTACGCACACCCTAGGTTAGGAACCCTCGATTTAGATATTTTACTTAAAGTAATTTGAAATAATTATTAAAATGATAAAATATTTCTTTCAAACAATATGGTAGCCAGAAATTTTTAGGCAAGTCAATAAAAAACTTTTTTCTTAAAAGTTACTTATTTCTTTTAGAAATTTTTTTATTTGCAATTCTTGGATTGAAGTAGTCACATAAAAATAAAAATTTCTTTAATAAAATTTTATTTAGGTTGATACTAAAAATTATTTGTGTTAATTAAAAACTTTTGTTTTAGTTTTTGTTATGCAAATAACAAAAGAATCTGTTACAAGTTCATTATCATATAGAGAGGTTTTGATATAAGAATAAAAAATTCAATATTTGTTTATAAAGTTAATTAGGTTATAAATTTCTCAAATTATATATATATATATTTCTATTTCCAAGAATTAAAATTAATTAATAAAATGGAAATGGCTGTTCAAGTTAACTACTCTTAAGTGGAACTAAAGCCGAAAAATTCTTTGCATGTAATTTTTTAAGGGTTTTTTATTTATGTGGGTTTGTGTGTGTTAAATGATTTATTTCTTGATATAAATGTAAAAATGTTAGTCTCTATTTTTCATTTGATGTTTAACATAAAATTCCATGTTAATTTATGTTTTGAAGTTTTCACTTTATATGCGTTTCGGACTCGGACCCTTCGACTCTCTCCATCTCACTCGGCCAGTTTTTAATCCTATATATCTATCTCTTTCAGGCAAATATTCTCAAAAATGTGAATAGTCTCTTATCGAAAAACATTTGACTAGAGGGCAAATAATTTTTAATTTTCCTTTTCTATTGTTAATTTATTAAAAATGATTTTTTGTAGCAAAAAGAAATATTAATGTTATGCCTTTGTCAATTTTTTTTTATAATTATCATTAAATATATTATTTGTTTGTACTCTTTTTAATATAAGTGTCAAAAATTTCACAAGACGTTCCTTTAACACCAAGGACCCTGCAGAAGTTGTACTTTATTTCATGAAAATCAATCAAACTTTATCAAATTAAAACTCGTATGTATCAGGCAGGGTCTTCTAATTTGATGGCCCTAAAAGGCAAATTATACAAAAATTTTTCTCAAACAAAAGTTGACCAAAATAATGAATAGAACAATTTTGTATATGAATTTTATTTCGGTAAAAATATACTTTAGAAGATATTTTGATTTTGTTTGAACTTCAAATGAAACACTACTTCTGCTGAGTTAATTTTTATTCAAAGCTGATTTTGTCTTTGGTTCTTGTTTAAAAGTTTATATATAAAATTTCGTTACAGTCTGCCGAGCCGTTTGCCCGCAATTGTGTCACGTGTTGCGTGCGAGCTACACACAGGCAGGTTTATCAAAACCATTTTTTTGGATTCAGAGGATGAAAATCTTTTGAAAACTCGAAATTGCGATTACAAGACTTTCCTTTGAATATTATAGAGAAGTAAAATAAAATAAAAGAAGTTTAAGAAGTGCATTCAGAAATAGGCTGTGAATAAAACCAGGTTATAGATATTAAAAAGGAAAATACGACTTCTCTCATCGCTAAACTTCACTTCTGACTTCATTTTGTCTAGAGCTTTCAAATACTCCTTCAAATTAAGTTGCTGGCCGAGGGAGGGGAGGCTCATTCTTCGATGGTTAAAATTTAGCGAGAAAATAAACCAACACAGTTAATAGGCCTTTGGAAATATAACGACTCAGACATTCTTTGTCAAAAGATTTTAAAAAATTACACTCCTGGAGGGTGGGGTTTAAATTCTAAAAGCCGCCTCCATGACAGACATTTTTTATTAACTGTAAGGAGACCGAGGCTACCCGTTTATTTGGGTCCCTTGTCTTATACCTATGATAACAATTACAAGAAAATATAATAGTATTCGTAATTGGGAGGGACCCTTCTGACAGTTGGATTATTTCAGGGCCTGCCAAGTGTCTACTCCGGATGAATTTGAATTGGCATCCTAGGAATCCGAGCAAAAGGAAAATTGTCACATTTAAAATCTCCATCAGAAGCCGAGGCCACCTTTGGATATCTGAAGCTGCTTTACTTTAAAACTTTAGTGTGTAGACTTCAAGTCAAGTCCACATTTAGGACAGACCCCTAAACTCTCCTAAAATACTATGCAATTTAGTGGGAATGAGCGATTCTGTGGCATCGAGTGGAGTAGAATTGGATTTGAACTTGCATTTCATTTGACGAAGGTGTGAGCGAGAATGAATATTGCACTCGGTTATTGGAAATCTTGAAATCATATCTTGAAATCAAAAGACCTAAACTCCCACTCCGTTCAATAAGAGCTCATCACGAGTTCAAGGTAGAGTTTAAACTCGGGCTTGTCTTTTCTAATGATTCATTTCTTCTCTCTTGAATAGTGAATTTAACGGATTCTGTTTTCATGCACTAATTGCATAATTTGCTTTTTAATTGATATTTGGACAATTTTTCATGGATATTATTCGTCGTCTAATTGACATAATTAAAATAAATTGTTGTTTTAATAATTTTTCATAAAATGAGTAAATGTTTTCAAACTGGGGCAAAATTTTAGTTACTTCATTGTTTTTAATTTATTATTTAAAACCCAATTTTATATAAATAAATATTTTTTCTGATACGGATTTAAGTGCTTTTTTTTTTTTTTTAGCATTTTTTTACTTTCTCTTACTTATAATTTATATGTAGTTAGTATGGTGAGAAGTCTTGCGATCGCAAAAAAAAATCGAGGTCGAGATTTCAGCGGAAATACACGTTTTGATTTCTCCTGAGCCTTAGCCTCGCAAATAGTCTGTCTGTGTGTCTGTGAACTAGATTTCTCAAAAACTAAAAAACGTACGAGGCTAAAATTCTATATTTAAGCTAGAAATCCTCGTCGCATGCTCCTTGAAGCTTTTGAATAAAATTGGCCAAAGAGTACTCAAACTTTACTGATGTACTTTTTTAGTTTTTTTTAAATTTTCTCAAAATTCCCTCTAATGATCTTAAATAAAATTCATATTTATTAGATAATCTTTGAAATGTTTTAACCCTTATCCCCCCTCCCCCCTCAAAATTGTTTTGGGCTCACTTTACTGACTTACTGTACTCTTTTTAGATTTTTAAGATTTTCTCTTAAATTACTCTAACAATATTGATTAAATTGGCTATAATTGGCATATAATAAATGGAATGATCTTTAAGATCATTTTCCACCACAAAATAGTAGAGCCCTCAACTTTGGATTTTAAGTATCCCATAGAAAAGATAGGAAGAGCCGTTGCCATAGTAATATGGTATAAATAATTTTTAATTGGTATGTTTGTTAATAAACAGAATTTAATTTAATTTTTTTTTTATAAATTTAGGATAATTGATTAATATATACAAAGGAAAACTCAACTTTTGTAAAACAAACAAATAATGTGCAAGTGGTGCGGTCCGCACATACCACAATTTTCCTTTCCTTAAGTAAGAGAAAGTTGTGTGATGTGCGGCCTTCACACCAGATTTTTTCCACTTCTAGCCCTCACGAAAATATTTCTTGTTAGCATTTTTGATTGTTCCCTTCCTCTTTTTCATTCCAAATAAATTCTGACTAAATATTTTACGTCATTCTCAAAGTCATATCTTAATTATTATTGTTTAAAGTCCTTCCTTAAGTTTTTTAACTTATGCCGTCATCTTTAAAAAAAGGTTTCTCAAAACCCTACCTGCATCTAGAGGTCATCTATCTTTGACAAATTTTTTGTATAATTTAGAACTCACTTAAAAATGTCTTTATTTTTTTTTATGAGCCAAACAACCTTTGTTTGTATTTTATTAAAATAAGGTAATATATCACCTTGGTTTCTAATAAATTTAGATGATATATTTCCCATTATGATTGATCATTTACATATATAATGCAAATTTATATATCTATAGCCAAGTGAAATATTTAGAGAATTATAATTATCTTTAATGAACTTAATTATTTTCTAAAATTAATGCAAATGCAACTCTTTGTTGAAGTTACTCTTCATGTGCCAATTACAAAATACTCTTTGATTATGAGCAACAAGTATTATTTTAACTTTGAAATAAAAAAATTTTTTATTTAAAATGTAGTAAGAAAAGCAAAATAACTTTTTATATAAAATTGTTGAATATTTATGACAAAATATAACTCTGGACGCTCATTGAATATTTTATTTAATTTCTCAATAATGAGTTTTTAAGTTTCAAATAGCGCCTCACGCTTTTGTTTTTCGTTATAAATATTCAACAAGTTATTTTCCTATTTTTAGCGCAGTTAAATAAAAGCGTTTTTCTGTTTATTTTTATTTTATATATTTTAGTTGTTTTAGTTCTATTTGAGTTCAAAATTGCTGATTATCCAAAGATAAAATAGGTAAATTTAATCTATTAGCAAAAAAAACCTAATTTGAAGTGATGCTACCAAAATGTGTTTTAAGGTTTCTTGAGACCATTTAAGTACTTTTTGGAATGCTCTCTGTATTGAAAATTTCCATAAATAAATAGATATAAATGCCAAATAACTGTTCAATTATTTTTGGTGAACATCGCACAATTAGTGGCGCTCGGGAGCGTAGTGCAATATTTTTTTCTTTATATAACATGTACTTTTTCGTTTTTGGTTTATTGTGATTTTCTCAATAAATCACTCTAACACTTTTGATTAAAGTGTCTTTACGTATACTAAATTAGATTAATTTTAAGATGTTAGTCATTTTCCATCTCCAAATAGTGTGAGGCCTTCCTTTTAATATTTTAATAATACCAAAGAGAAGATTGAAAAAATGGTTACCATAGTATCAAAATATAAATATTTTTAAATCCAAGGTTTGATATTATATGAGACTTAGTTATTAATTTATAAATAATGTCTTTGCGTTAAATGTGAATGTATCATTATTTTCCTCTGGGTGCAGAAATAATAAATCTAAAGAAAAAATTACATAATTTTCTCTATGAAGACGTATAATTCTTATCTTATACCCAAATTTTCAGATTTTTCTCAGAGTAAATCCGTTCCCACAGAGCAGTTTATTATGAAAATTGATCCCGAGCTGAAGAGAAATGTCTTAATTATTATCACTGAGTTTCAAAAGATTTGACCCAGCGGTTGCTAAGAAAATTGTGATGCGCGATAAATATTTGAAGGGCCTTTTTTACAGCCTCCAGAGAATCGATTCACTTCAAATTTTAACAGCTTCTTTGCCATTCTTAGGGCTATAAATTTGCTAAGTTTCATCCTTTTCCGCTGAGTTGTTGCAGAGACATAAGCCAAAATAAAAGCTACACACACATACACACATAAAGATTTTTTTGCATTTTTGGGGTCCTTTTGACCTGAAACGTACAGATATTTTAAAGAATTGAGTGAGTCAAATTTTTTAACATCATAATACTTTGCCTTACTATTATATATAATAGTGAGGGAAAGTAAAAGCTCACACTAATTAAAAAAAATGGCCGATTAACATTGTTGGTGTCTCCCACTCTCCTACGTCTCCCCTCCCCTGCCTACATTCTAATAATGCCGTTCGAGTCTAAAATTTTTCGTTTTTATCATTTTTTTATGCTTAGAGAGATAATAACATATTTATAAAAGTAAATTTTAATTTTTGTCCTTTTGAGATGACATGTCAAAAGTTGTATGTCAGAGACAGAAAAAAGACAGGAGGCTCAGAGGCGTTTCGGTTCCGCCCATATAATCAACGGAGCAGAACGTTCCCAGATGGAAGGGGGGTTGGAGGCAAGTGCAAAATGGTGAGGAGCGAAGAGAGAGAAAAGGGCCGAAAACTGTCGGGGACAGAGTCCGTTTGAGTTTAATGCACGATTACTAAATTAATCATCTTCTCCTCAATAATTTAAACCAAGCGCCAAACTGGCAGCCCGCGGGTCACATGAGGCCCATAAAGCCCTAAAATAAGATTCACATTTATTTTGGGACGCCAAAATAAAACCGAGCACAACTTTCAGGGTCCAATTGCTGTTTTGCATTTTCTTTGCCTCGAGACTCTCCCTTATCTAGACGTCTCAAAATTTTACTTCACATTTTCAAAGCATTTTCTCAGATTCCGTTTTTTCGCCCTGGCTCACTTTTTCTTTTTTTTTTTTTTTCTTATCTTTTCTTACATCGGAGGTCTGGCCACGCCCAGAGACAAAAAATAGTAAAACCAATTAGAAATTTCAATAAAAACAATGTTGTTAATTTAAGAAATTTACTAGTTCATCATCATCCAATTTGATCTTTTTATTTATGCCCAAAGGTGGTCCGCTTGTATTTCAAATACATATAACAATGTATACTTATAAGACCTATAGGTTCATTCAGTCTACCAGACATTAACAACTTTGTCACTCTTATATGTATTTGAAATACAAGCGAACCACCTTTGGACATAAATAAAAATATCAAGTTGGTCTGATGATGGACCGTTCGAAACGTCTTAATTCTGAGTTTTTATTGAGCATCCAAAGGCTTATTGTCTTATTGCTGAACTTACTAAATAGAAGGAAAAATCTATGACTTCGAGCACATTACGCAACTTTCTCTTACCTGATTGGACAAGAGAAAGTATTTTGTTACACTGATAGTTTGTGTCGATATATCTTTTCTTTATGATGGTATACGAGTATCAGTTCCCGAGAGATAAATAGTGGTACCACCAATTTTTTCATTCTAAATTAATCCCAAGTAAAATATTTATGATTATGAAAAAAAATAAATTGGCATTTATGTCTCATTTATTGGCCATCTCAGAGGTCTCACGTGCCAAAGGTCAGTGGTTTGTTTCCCGTCCTGAAAGACAAAAATTTATTTATATTATATTGGCTACTAAATTAATATAAATAAATAAACGGAGTCTAAATGGCCTCAGATGCCAAAAAACGAATTAAAAAGGGAAGTTGTATTTTCAAACATATGAATTAAAATATTTGTATTTTGTCACGATGGCAAAGAGTTGACTCTTTTCTATAGGATTTTTAAATTCTTAAGATGAAGTTCCCACATTATTTTGAGGTGGAAAATGAATTATATATATTAGAGCTTTTCTAATTTATTATTAGCATAGTCAATTTAATTAAAATAGTTAGAATAATTTAAGAGAAAAATCTAAAAAAGTACAAGAATAAGTGTGGCCCTCACTCAATTTTGGGGCGGATAAGGCTTACTCCATTACAAAGATCTTATAAGTAATGTTTTTATGAATTTTAATCAAAAACTTTAGAGTAAATTTTGAGGAAATAAACAAAAACTAAAAAAGTATATCAGTAAAGAACTTGTACTAGTAAAGCGAGTTTATTCAAAAGTTTTGAGGCGAAAGCGATGTGGCTAGCTTAAATATAAAATTTCAGCCTCGAGCAGCTTTTCGTTTTTGAGAAATCTTGTTCACATACAGGCACTCAGACTATTTTGCGAGACCCATTTTTTTTTACCTCTGGGGACCTCACAACGTGTATTAACTTTGAAATCTTATATATATAATTTAATTACTCTGACATTATTGCCTCTTAGAGCATAAAACTCTGGTACATATTTATAATTTAGTGATGTTGCTATATATATATATATATAGAGAGAGAGAGAGATAGATAGAGAAGGAAAAAATATAATTTCAAAACAAAAAGCACTTGCAAAAGAAAAGATTGAAAAACTAACTCTAGAAAACATCAAAGACAAAAATTTTCCTTGGTTCCTCCTTTTAATTCCAAATAATAAAGTATGATTAGATAATGGAGGCGAGTCTGGCAGAGCGGCTAGGCCAGTGTTTCCCAACCTTTTTTGTGCCATGCCCCACCTAAATCTTTCTAAAATTCTTATGCCCCCCACCCCACCCCCCCATGTAACATGTACATAATT
>JAAAKE020122272.1:0-15314 GCA_010014785.2 Anisolabis maritima
AGTCAATTTCTTCTCTTTGTCAGTCCATTTAGCATTGCTTCACATTGTAGTATGAGCGGTAAAATTCCACATCTATTTCTTGTCTCACTCCCACATCTTATCTGCACCCATATTCTCTTGTCTTGTTCTCTAATGTCAAATCTGTCTAGATATTCTTCTTTTCCCGGTCTCCCCTTTATGTCTTTGTAATATTCGCAATAGCTCGATTTGTCTATATCATTCCAGTAAATTTGTATGTCTTGTTCTTCCATTCTGCTCTATATAATAGTATTTTAGTCATTAACTTTCCTGCCTCTTCCTTCTTTCTTCTATTTTATTAATTTGCTCTGGAAATCCTGTCTATTCTGCTGTTTTTTGAAGTTCTTTTTCCCATTGCGTGGGCCGGTTATTTTTGCTCTCTCTTATTATCTCTTTCAGACTTTCTGCATTGCTGCTATCTTGATCCTGTTTCTCCAAGTCTCCATATATAGTTGAGCGTGTTTCTCTGTATTCCAGTACACATTTTTATGTATCTTGACTGTCGATTTTATCCATATTTCCCATTCCCAATATTTCCCCTCTGTATGGTATACTCGGTATTATAATACTATTGAACAATTTTATTTTGTTTCTTAGTATGATGATATTATTTCTTTTTTCAATTCTCCATAATCGATTGGCTATTTTTTGTCCCTTCGCTACTTGTGCTTGTATATGGTGCTTCCGACTACCATCTGTTGATATTATGTATCCTAAATATTTATATTTCTTCGCTGATTCTATCTTCTGTCCCTCTATGTCCATTCCTTATCCCCCCTTTTTTGAATACAAGAATTTTGTTTTCTTCGTATTTATTTCTCTCTGGTATTTCCCAAGGTGTTTTAATATTTCCTTCATTTCTTCTCTGTATCATCAGAATATCATCAGCATACTTTGAGCACCATATTTTTTCATTCCCAATGACCGAACCACCCCTATTTTTTTTTTTTTTTTTATTAAATCATCTTTAACATCATCTATAAATATATTAGTATAGTATGGGACTGAGTGGGCATCCTTACCTTATCCGTCTCGTAATAGATAATCTAATACATAATTGAGATATGGGTTTTAATCCAAATCGTTATAGCGAATTTTTAGAAAATAAAAAAAACTAAAATAAGATTACCTCATTAAAATGGGATAGACTGTAGAGACATAATAGTTAAAGTACGGGAGAGAGGATGGCTTCATATTTGACTAGGAGAATGGTGAGAGACTTGAACGAGAAAGGGGGTTTGCCCGTTATTCTATTTAAATGGAATTTCATAAATTGTACGGCACGTTCAAAGAGGCCGTCAGAAAGGTTGTATGTAATGTGGAAAAAAATTTCAGCGAACACTTCAGAACGCAAGTCTATCAATAGTAGTATAAAACGGCAATTTCGTTCCAATCTTCTATTGTGAGTTATGATTATTCAAATTTTCAGCTTTGGCTAATTTCCCTGGTTAGAAATTGCCGCCAGGGGCACTGGTTTTAAGTTCACTGGCTTTATCCGAATAATTCTTGCAACAGTTCTGATTAACATGGAAGAAAAATTCTCATAGGAAATTACAGTTTTTGGTGGAGGTTGTGCAACCATTATAGACCGGCATTCCTCTGTCAGGGCAATCTCGAGTTATTCAAGTTGCCCAACAGGCCAAAAATGACTGTACGGAGGATCGCAGTACCACTGTTTGGACTGGTTAATAATTCTTTGACCGTCAAGTCGAGAGTGGTTAAATCTGCAGTTCAGAAATATGGCCACTCGACTTCCGTAAGAGATGTTCGAATCTCGGAAACCCTATTAACGACAAAGGTTTTCCACCGATACAGCGCATTCAGGATAGAGCTTCCATAGAATCGGACAGATAGATACTTTTTCTAGATGTAAATGGTAATGCGGTTTTTATCAAGTTGATATTTTCATTAGAAGTATTAGGGTACAGAGTTCCAATCGAGGCAAAAATATTTGTTTAAGTGGGGGGTACTTTTTCTTTGACTGCTAGAAAGGATGTTTGCATTACTTTCTCCTGTTTATAAGAGATTAGATACACTACTGCCAAATATGAGAGTGGCGATATATCGATGCAACCCAACAAACTAAAGAAATCTACAGTCGGATTTTGAACATAGCATGGTTTCTCTAAGAAGTCCAAAGAGGAGGAATCGAAACACAACTGTTTCTAACAGCACTGGAAATTCTACATCCTAATTTTTTCCTAATTTCCATACATCTTGGAATAACATCTTCAAATTCATTATCAAAGTAAGCAAGAAGTCATTAGGATGAAAGGTTTTTGCAACTATAGTTCTCGTTTAGAGAAAACTTTAATTTGCAAGGTTTTGGTTTTTGAAACGGAATACATCTTTATCACGGTTCTATTTGACTCCCAAATGAGTTCCAGCTTTTCAGCTTTGGAGGAAGAGGTCTTGATATCTTCAGAATCTGAAGTTTTTATAGAAGTTTATTGAAAACCCGGTTTCTAAGAACGAATCCTCCCTCTTCAAAACCGATTTTAATCTAAATAAAGTGTCCGCTACCTCATTCAAGCTTTCAAACCCCATAAGCAAATCATCGATGTAAATATGATAATTTAAAGATTATAAGATCGAATCCTTGGAGTGATCTTTTTTTAATTTCAACCAGCTTTTTAAGAGTATAGAGTTAGGAAAGGAGATGATGTGACTCCGAATACCAATGTGTTGAGAGTGAACACATCAAAAGGGTCATTATCATTCTCTTGCCAAAACACTCGTAAAAACAGCCTTGAACTACCATTTAATTAGATGGCTCGATTAAGCCAACGGAGACTGCAACGAGATTAGTAGCTTCACAAATCGTTCTGAAGAGGTGGACCGGTTATTGAGCGAAATTTTGTTGGATGTAGGACCGGAACTGAAGGCAACTCGAATTTTCAATCATGTGATTTAAAAATTACGAGATGAGATAGATAGCAGGTGGTTGGTATTATTTTGAAAATATTTTCGTCAATTTTGGACATGTGATGTAAAGACAGTATTCGCAAATGAAAACTATATAGGCTTCCTTTAAAGCTGGTTCCCGCTTAAAGACCAAAACTTAAACAACGCAATGTGACGGAATTGGCCCAAAGATTGGCTGGTTTAAAAACCAATTTCCCTGAGGGTAGCCTTTTGTAGATTAACTTGAAAGGCTTGAAAGGGTTGTTCTTTAAGATATTAGGAGAGATTCGTTCCACGGGGATGTCTTAAAACTGAGGAATTAAAGAATCCTTTGAATTAGACGCAGAGTTATCTGGCGAAATGGTCGGGTACTCCAAAGGGACCAAATGGGATGAAACTTGTGAAGTAGTATTTCACTTATTTATGCTCCCCATCAAAATTCAACCTAAATTTGTAAATAATACACAAAATGGACCTAAATATTTTAAGACACTCAGGTGTCACCCACAGGAAAAATATATAGAACCCGGATTGTAGAAATAGGGTAGGTAAAAGGAAGTTATAGTTTAAGGAGCGAGTGTGAGAGGCAAACAGAACGAATAGGATACGTCAATTGTGGCAAAACAATGACAGTTACATGATTAGAGTGTTTAGGCTCCAGTTGTGAAAAGAATTCGGTTGTCTCTTATCCCTGAACACGAGTGGAGGAGCTTGTTGCGACTACAAAGAAGACAGCTGTTGACCGGAAGGCCAAGACACGTTGCCAAGAACAAAGTAATAAAGTGAAACTGAGTAAAGAACTTAAAAAAAAAAAAAAAATAGAAAATTATAAATTGTTAAATTTAATAAAAACATTTTTTATATAAATATATTTTTCTTTGCAGTCAAATGAAATATTTATTTAATAAAATTTTGCCTTTAGATTTTTTTTATATGTGCATTATGGATCACCGATCTCTTTGAGCTCGTTAATTTGTAATATTGTATTCCATTTATTTCCTTGTATTTTAAAGAAATACTTTATATATACTGGAGACCTCGACATATTGTCGCTGGACATATACCAATCTATGTACACATCCTATATTTTTAATATATTATTGTACATAGAATATATAACAACTCTGGAACTCATTACTTAATATTTTGAACTTGTGCACATTATAAGTCATCATATATATATATATATATATATTTCATCATATATATATTTTGTAAAGTTGTTATTTTTTGATGCTAATTTCAGCTTATTAATTTTTTGAAAATGATAAGATTTTTCTGGGTGATTTGATTTAGAAGAAAAACAGAGATAAGAAAACCAACTTTTTTTTATTCAACCAGTAAGAAGCTTTAATAACAAATATTTCGGCTCATGCCCCATCATTAGTGCTACATTAATTTTTTAAGGTTGGACTTGTTCCCATTGTTGTAAAATTTGCAGGAGAGGAACCAACCCGCCATCCGATAATTAATTAATTAATGTTTTGATGCTTTTTTCAGCTCTTGTGACTGATAATGGAATTATTTAAAGCCGACTTTTCACATATAAGGAGTTTCATTTAAATAGAGGCTACCATATTGGCCGATATCTCCTTCTTTCACATATTTCTTAAAAAAAAATGCCCGAGAGAGAGTGAAGAGAGATGATTAAAGAAGTACCGATGAAAAGAGAAACAAAAGATCGAATCAAAACAAAATGAGTAACGTAATATGATGAGATACGGTGATAACGTCAGAGCAGTTTACATGCGATATAGAGGCATGGCATGAATGGTGTAATAAGCCCGTTGCGTCAGGCTTACGCAATGCGGAGTTTTTCGAGTCAAGTTTCGAAGCCAAATAAAATGTTTATTCACAAGTAAATGTTCACTGCACTGATAATATGAATTTCTGTTCGCTACACTCGCGAATATCGAATCGGCACAAGATCACTGGGAGATGTGTTGTTCACTGTTGTTCACTGTTGTTCAATCCGGCACAAATGCGACGAAAATATGGGAATTCACTTAATTACTAAGAAGGCGGTTAACACAACAAGATCGTATCTCAGCATTGCGAAGATAAAGCTGTAGATAAGTCGTTGGAAGTTTGGGAGGCAGCTCGTTGGTGCCCAGGCTCGAAGCTTGATGTGTGATTCGAAGCGGAGTGAATCAACTGAGAGATGCGCTAACCTTTTACAATTCCCACTCTCTCTCTTATTCCTGTTTTTCTTGGTTGTATGTGACTACTGGTTATTATAGGTCCGTTAAACTTTTACTTCCATATCAAAAAAAAAAACTTAGAGGACCCATCCCATCGGTTTTCCTTGGCTACGCCCATGTTGTGATGATCTTTTTTAGTCACTGAACCTAATCATTTAACAGAATCTCAGCTGGTGATTTTTCTGTTTATACTTTCTCTTACATGTATATATAATATATATAGTGAGAAAGTATTGCGATCACAAAAAAACGAAGTCGAGATTTCAACGGAAATACACTTTTTGAGGTCATCTGAGTCTAAAAAAATGGATCTTGCAAAATGGTCTGTCTCTGAATGTGTGTGTGTGTGTATGTGAACAAGATTTCTCCTAAACAAAAAAAATGTACGAGGCCAAAATTTTATATTTAAACTAGGTATCCACGTCAGTTACGCATCGCCGGTTTCCAATAAAATCGGCCCAAAGAGTATTAGTAGTTTACTAATGTACTTTTTAAAATTTTTTCTCAAAATTCGCTTTACCATTTTGATAAAAATTCATAAATCAATTATTTATTAGATGATCTTTGAAATGTATTAACCTTATCAAATTTCAATCTCATATATATCTGTCCGATCCACCTTCTATTACCCTTTCCCACCCTTGGTCATCGTTTATATATTTAACTTTTCGACTCCTCCACTCCATGCAGTCTCCTGTCAAATGTTTGTTCACTTCTTTGTATCCGATAACATGTCCCAATATCTCTTCCACCTCACAAAATCTATATATGCTTTGTCCTGTCCACTGTTCGCCAATGTCATTCCCACATCTCATCCAAGTCCTTTTGTCTCCCTCTTTTATGTCATTTCTGGTAAAGAAGTTTTCTCTCATTGCATCTTTTTTAATGAGTCTATAGTAAGGGCAGTACGTCGATTTGTCTATTCTACTCCAGAGGCGTTGTGTCTCCTAATCAATAGAATCTCCGTAAAGACACCAACCACGTTTATATTGGCTTCTGCTCTTCTTAAAACCTCAAGAAGAAGTGGTTCCTGTGCTTAGCGTAGAACAGAGCTCAGCCAAAGTAGTGTTTCCCCATTTGTTGCTCTACGTAGATGTTCATTCCAACAAATCTTAGGCCATCTATTGTCCCCCATATTTAGAAGCTTTAAAATGTATTTAAATTTCTTTTCTAAGATTGTGTTTTGGAGGCTCCTTCTGCCCACTTCCATCTTCCTCAAATAGTCTGGAGGGTTTCTTCTTAACTCCCAAAGCTGACTTGATGTACTATATATTGCCATTAATCTATCTAGGTCTTCTTCTTCGGTCTTTCCTCAAATTTCTGCTCCATAAAATAGTGAGGGATTTGATATCGAGTCTAAGAGATGGTGTTTCTTTTTTGTCTTTTATACCACCTCTTTGTGAAACTCTCCATTGTTGGTTTGAAGTTTTTCTTCTTTTTTGACCCTGTTCTTTTCTTTGTTTCTTGAAAGAGTCTTTTCCTTGGGGTATCCAGCAACCAAAGTACTTATAATTTTCAACAATTTCCAGAGGTTCTTCATTTAATTTCCAGGTAAGTTTATTTGTCCTACCTCGGTCTACGGCGTCCCTCTTTAAAAATCATTATTTTTGATTTTTTTTCCATTGATGAATAGTTTTATTTTTTCTTGTATAGTTTTCTAGGTATCTTAAGCAGTCGTTCAGGTTCTCTCTATTATTCTATGTTAGGTACCCGCCTATATCGATTGGTACGATCACTCCTTTCTTCCACTCCTCCGGCATTCTTCCCGTCCTTCAACATTTATTAATCTCTTCTAGTAATTTTCTCTCTAACTCTCCACACAAACCTTTATTAAATTCATTTATTATTTGGTCCTCTCCCGGCGCTTTGTTTGTTATCAGATTAGTTATTTCATTTTCCCAATCGCATTCATCTATATCTCTATCTAAATTTACATCATATATTTCTTGATTATTTCCCAGGTTTAACACCCTTTCCTTCCTACCGTCCAATAGATTCATGAAATAACTTCGTCAAGTCCAGATCAATTTCTTCGCTCTTCGTTTGGTTCTTTTTTCTAAATTTTCTTATGTGTGTCCAAAATTGTTTTGGGTTTCTTGACTTTTCTATTTGAGTCCAAAGCCTCTGTTGTTCTGTGTGTATATGATCTCTTCTAATTTTTCTTAATTCTTTTTTAGTTTTCAGGTATTCACTTCTATCTGTAAAACAATTCGATTGCTTAAAAAGCCTAAGTTTAAAAATATTTTTAATTTCTGTTTGATAATAAACGGAATTTATTTGCCAATTTAATTAATTAAATTAAATATTTTTTTATAATATTGATAAAATAATTGATTAATAAACACAAACGATAAATCTCTAAAAATAAAAGCTAAATAAAACTGTGAACCAGCTACCAAGTGGATAGCAAATAACACAATTTTCTTTATTTTTTAGTTAAGAGAAATTTGAGTGATGAGCAGCCGTCACATCAGTTTTTTTATGAATATCCTCGTATAGAATTGAATCATAATTATATTTTGAATAGTATAATAAATCAATAAATTTTTTATTACTCCGCCCCCCGAAAGACATGGCCAACCTACCTCAACTGAAACTTTTTCAGCTTCCTCGGCGGGACCGCTGCCGTGTCGCCCACATTTGATTTTTTTTCCAAATTCATACAACCATATATTCCTTATTTTCATACACATATATACCGCCTCATCCGCCGTCCCCTGCTCTGGACCTTTCCAATGTACCGCACCAGCATGTGGCCACCATATCCAGACCACCATGAGGACTAATTCGTCGTGGACACTAAGGGCCATATGCCCGCCGAAGAGGACCGGAATCAATGGCCTCGCCTCCTACAACAAAACCCCTAGGGGTCTCTTGTTTCCCGATTTCAACCATGTCCCATCCCCCCAAAGAAAGTAGTATGGCTGCCCTGAAGGACCTTGCTCGCCAACCGAGAAATGGTTGCTCTGGTGATACCAAGGCCTCGCAGGACATGACTGTTCTATCTCGAACTTAGATTATAAACTAGTTTTAATCTCAATAAAATATTCTTTATTATTTTATTATTTCATTATCAATATTTATTATTATTAACGTTATATTATTTTATATTTAATATTTAGAAATAAGTTTATTGTACATTTTTTTAGTGAGAAGGGACCGGGACTTTCAGGATCACAAATGACCACCCGGGCCTTTTAGCTATTGTGCGCCAATAAAAGGTCTTCGTCTAAGGAGCAGATGCACCGGCCAATTTAGAGATTCTCCAGCCATAAAAGTTGGGACCGCCAGGTCATCTGGAAAACCCAAAAATCCGCACCTGCTGTGGGATTCCTAAATGTAAACCACAATCCAAATGGAAATTCCAGGGGGAATCCCTCCACACTTCTTCCTTTCTAAAGTCCTATATAAGGGCAGATGAACCCCACGATTAATCAGTCGACTATAATATCAAGTTTCATTCCTCCAAATCCTCTAAAGTTTCCCTAACTGGTGCTGACACCTGGTCATCATTTCCTTTAACTACTCATCTCACCTTATCAGGAGAAAGAGCGGTAGGAAACCAAATTTCATGAACTGAATGAGGTTGGTCTTTCAACAAGGAAAGGAAAAGGGCGAATTTATGACTTATCCAGGATCATCTAAAGGCCTATATAAGGGCCGTTGAAGCCCACAATTAATCAGTCGAAAAAGAGCCTTGCAAAGCACTCGGCTCGGCATCGAGGATAGCGGCAAAACAGTTGTGGAGTGCCACGATGTTGGACTTGACCCATAAACTACTATTTGTGATGCGTGGGTCCTCCAGGAACCTCGAAACCTCCCTAGTGGAGTTTAGTCGCTCTAGACTTAGTAAAGGCATTGTGGCACATTAGACGAAAGGTGTGCGTACGCCAACATGATTGTAGTATGTTGGTTGCAGTCTCTGTTGCAGCGAACATCCACTGAATCTCGTCTTACTCCAAGAGACGTCCGCACGCATGTGGGCAAAGAGGTGTTTTGCCCAAACGAGAGTCGAGACAACGTGAGTCCAGGGACAAACAGTTCTAAGGAGAGAGAGGATTAGGGATGTAGAGAATATTGAGGGCAATAGGTTTGAGAAGAGAAAGGACCTTATTCCACTCGCGCACCTGTAAATCATCCGATGAGATGCCGAAGGTACACGGCGATTGGCTCGGCCAGTGAAGGAGCCAGCCCGATCGAGGACAGGACGTCTGTCCGACCCTATTGGTGTTGGATGGAA
Organism: Anisolabis maritima; assembly: GCA_010014785.2. Lineage (NCBI taxonomy): Eukaryota > Metazoa > Arthropoda > Insecta > Dermaptera > Anisolabididae > Anisolabis > Anisolabis maritima. The sequence continues at coordinate 9,364 of JAAAKE020122272.1, forward strand.
AGGGGAATTAGCCGGGAGTGGGGCACCAAGTGTCAAAATAACTGGCATTGGCAAGAACCTACCAATATGAGTGGGGCGATGCGAACGACTGCCGACAATTCGGACAGGCAAAAGAAGGGACCCGACTGACTTGTCGTGGTGTGTGTTCTGCTGCTATCTATCAGTTCAGAGTCACCGATCTGTCGAACGCCCTGGGATGGGGAGAGAGCATTAGGGACTGGCGTCTCAAGATTGCAGCGACGCGCTGTTGCGACTGAAGACGCACGTCTACAGTCGCTGTGACCCTTCCAACCGAGGTAATTTTCTGTATGTGGGTTTGTTAAGGGGGAAAAGGAAGTAACCTCTCCCCCGCCAGTCAATTCCCATTTTCTCTCAATTTCGGCGCCCATCACTCTGAAGTGGGGTTAATTGGGCAAGCTAATCTAATAAATGATTGATATGTGAATTTTAATCAAAATAGTTTGAAAAAATACTAAAAAGTATATCAGTAAAGTTGTAATATACTTGGCCGATTTTATTCAAAAGCTCAGAGGTGCAAGCGACGAATGTAGCTAGTTTAAATATAAAAATTTAGTCTCGAACGTTTTTGAAAAATCTTGTTCAGATACAACACTGGCACACACATAGTCAGACCAAATTGCGAGACTCATTTTTTTTGAACTCATGGGACCTCAAAACGTGTATTTCGGTTGAAATCTCCAAAACAATTTTTTTTTGTGATTGCAATACTTTCTTACTATATTGCAATTGTTCTCTTAGGGGAAGTAATCTGGCATATGAATCAGGTTAGAGGATGGAGGAAGACTAATGATTCGAATTTCTAATTTTATAACTATCTGCTTATTATTTTAATTTATTTTATTTTTTTTTTTATTAAAAAGGGGGTAGTATATATAGATAAATTTATGCAACTCCGTCAGATTATAGAGTATCAACTTCTAAAAAAAAAAAAAAAACTAAAGGAAAGTAAGGTTTATAAACAGTGTTCTTGAAATGCTGAAAATAAACGTTTATTATAAATATAATTATGCAACTAAATGAAAAGGCTTTAGAGAAAAAATAAAAAATTTAAATCAAGGAAATTTTAAATATAAAAAAAATTTTATATTATGAAGCCAAATTATTTTTGAATAATTAATTCAAATATTGGTTTACGGTTATAAGTAATGTCTGAAAGACATTGGTATAATATAATCTAATCAAAGAAAATAAATAATAAAAAAATATTTGTAATTCGAATATAAAAATATTATTTAAGATCAAGAGCGTTGTAAATGATAATATTAAAAATAAAATATTTGAATAATCTACAAATATTTTTTCATAAAAAAAATAAGAAAATAAAACAAATGCTCATCAAGTGTTGAGTATATTTGTATCCATTTATAGTTTACACTAAATGAGTACTTCATTAAGAAAATGAAGGGATTATTTTATTAATTTATAAGGGGGCATTAGTCACCAACACTTTCATGACTATCTTCTTCTTCTACTATTTCGAAATGACTTCGGGTGAAAATGATGTTTGCTGTGATCCTCCGTTATAAGGGACATCAGGCAATCATGATTCTCATTCCAATAATAATGAGGGTGTTATAATGATGCAGATGACGATCAGAAATTTAGATTTTTTAGATATAGAAATTTTTATTAAAGATTCTTGAGCAGAGAAAAAGGGAATGGGAGAGATTCATGAGTGGATATAATATATATATGGAATAATGTTTTCCTGGGTTAGTCCGCGTTGATTGTTGAGATTAACTCGACGTTTCGTCTCTTCTTTTGAGACCATTTTAAAGAGTTTTATGTTAGGATTGTGGAGGTGGTTTGTTAGTGATGGTGGAGGTGATTTGTTTTTGTTTTCGGGGTCGCAATCTAGAAATATATAATACGTCTCTACGGGGAGGAACTATTTTCCTTAACAAAAACCTACTCAAAACTCCTAATCTAAAAACACCAACGTCTATGTGATCTCACTTTTCTTAAGGCATGTCGCGACCTAAGCGTCACACCGAAATCACTGCACCTGAGATACCACACAAAAGCTTACTTCATCTCAAAAATTCTTAATAGAGTCAGCTTATCTTTACTAAGAAACTCTATACACAAAACCAGACGAATCCTCAACACAATAAACTCTTCTCTCTACACAACTTTCACCAAAATTCATACTTACAACATCCACCCGATCTTATGTGATATTATTGACCGTCTTTCACATGAAAAAGCTCTCTACATATCTACACAAAAAACCAAAACTCATACACAAAAACGCAACCAACTTATTACCACTCAAAAACCAGAACAAACACCCTAACCTACAAACACCAACACAGTCCATAACATCTCTGATACACCCATAGACACCATTACAGAAAAAGAACTTCCCAAAGGCTTCAACCTTGCGGTCACTCCGAAAAACATACCTTTCGAACACATCATCTCCCAAACTGAAAGCGCCATCTCACATCTACCACCAAATGAAACCGAAATCACCAGACAAGACATAGCATAAATATTACGAACCGCCAACACCCCCCCCTTCCAATCTAAACGTACAGGAACCCCAAGCCCTAAAAACACTCTATAACACCAAAAACATCATCATCCTCCCAGCCGAAAAAGGCAACGCTACTGTTATACTAAACACCACAGAATACAACAACAAGATGTCCGATCTCTTAAACAATATAGAATACAAAAAGACCCAAGATAACCCCACAACATATCTACAAACAACCACCCGATCACTAATTACTAAATCCCACCTGGACCCAGACATTAAAAACCAAATAAAATCCCGAAATAACTCTTCTAGAATACCCCAGGCCTTCCAATCCCCATACGCTCCATAATCAGTGTCTTCCGCTCACCTACTCACAAATTAGCCCAACACCTAGCCAAATCTCTACAACCACTAGCAGAACAAGTATCATCCTACGTCAAAAACAAATTTCACTTCTTGGAACACCTACAAGACTTCCAAATCACGCCAGACAGCATACTAGTCAGTTTCGACATCGTATCCCTGTTCACCAATATTCCAATAAAAGAAACCTTGGACATCCTCAAACAAAAACCCAATATTTCTTCTGAAACTACCTCCCTTATAAAACACTGCAGTACAAACACATACTTTACCTTCCAAAACCAATTCTATAGACAAGTCCAAGGCGCTTCAATAGGATCTCCACTTTAACCAGTGTTAGCTAATATATACATGGACGACTTTAAAACAAAAGCACTCAACCATACAAACCCACATGTTGGCTGAGATACGTAGACGACACTTTCGTAATTTGGCCCCATGGCAAAAACACTTTAAGCACATTTCTTGGCCACATCTACATCCACATCCACCGACCAAACTTGGGGACTAGCAAGATTGCGACCCCGAATACAAAAACAAACCATCTCCACCATCACTCCCTAACACAAAACTCTTGAAAATGGCTTCACAAGGAGAGCCGAAAGGTCGAGTTAATCTCAACAATCAACGCGGACCAACCTGGGAAAACATTCTTCCACACATACGGTATATATATATATATCAAGAGAAATTTTAGGAATTAACTATTTATAATTATCCATATTATTTTATATATATAATAAAGAAATAGTAAACAAATGTTACTTATATTCATGCACTTAGGTAAAGAATTGTATATATATTAAAAGTATTTCAATATATATATAAAAAGAATCATTTTATCTTATTTCAGCTTCACACAGTTCACTTTTTGGTATAAGTATAGTGGATAAAATTTCTCTGAAGATAATAGTGTTTGAGAAGTAGACGTCAGATATACATTATTCGATTTAAATAGTAAAAACAAAATTGAGTTCTCTTTTAAATAATTTACGAAATTTTTTTAAAAAATTATCATGAATTTATGGATCTCCAGTAATCTGATTATTTGTGATAATTTATTTTCCATAAGTTAACAAAGGATTGACGTAAAAATTTTTATTTAAATTTTTTTATATCTATTATTAAAAAAATATTTGTTTCTTTATTGATTAAAGAAAAATATTTATGATTAAAGATGACAATACTCCTAATTATTTATTTATAAATTATTTAAATTCTTTATTATTTATTGCTCTTTGAAAAGTAGTGATAAGTTACTGAAAATTTTATATACTCACCTCTGTGAGAATCTCAAATACATTAAAAAATTTAAAGTATTTTTGTCTAACCCCAGCCACAACAAAACGACTTTAATGAACAATAACTTTGCCACAAAGGACATTCGTTCAGAAATTTTTACAAAAATTTAATCAGATTAGTTTCCTCAAAAATATAAAGATATAGACATAAGTAATACTTAAATTGAATTCTATGTCATTTGTCATAGAACATATATTTAAAAAAAAATTATTTAAAGATAGCCCAAACTAAAATAATACATTGACCTTTCTCATTTTTACAATACTATATTAAAATTTGCCACTTTGGCGAGTTTATTTTAATTGGTGCGGGTTTATTTATTTATTTTGCTTTACTATTCTGATGGGGGAATCGCGATAAAAATTAGTTTTTTTATTACTAAGAAAATATAATTTATATCATTTCAAACTTCACTTTGAACTCCTAACTTTATTTTGGACAGATATTTCAGGTACGCTAAACAAAGTTTTGATTTACAAACTTTCTTTTACAACTACTCAATACATAACCCTTAACCAATAGCATTCAATTATGACTCAGGCTAAATAAAAATTTTACATATTTTCTTGTAATAAAAAAATTTATTTATATTTATATATATATTTATTATACTATTCAAAACATGATTCAGTTCTATAATGAGGATATTCATAAAAAATCTAATGTGATGGCCGCACATCATACAACTTTCTCATATCTAAGTTAAGAAAAATGGTGTTATGTGCCGCCACAACAGATTTTTTGCGTCTGACACCTTAGGTAGCAGGTTCACAATTTTAATTTACTTTTCATTTTAAAGATTTATCGTTTGTGTGTATTAATAAATTATTAATATTATTTAAAAAACTAAATTAAATTAAATTAAATTTGGAATTAAATCCCAAGTATTAAACATAGGAAAAATATTTATATTTTGTTAATATAATTAATTAATTAATTTTGGTCTTCCTATCTTTTTAAGGGATACTTAAAATCCAATATTGAAGACCCCACACTATTTTGAGGTAGAAAATGTTTAATAAATCTTAAAGATCATTCTATTTATTATATGTACAGCCAATTTAATCAATATTGTTAGAGTAGTTTAAAAGAAAAAAACAAACAACTAAAATTAGTACATCAGTAAAGTGGGCCACAAACAATTTGGTGGGGGGGGGGGGGGGGGGGGAAAAAGGGTTAAAACATTTCAAATATCATCTAATAAATAATTGTTTTATGAAATTTAATCAAAATCCTTAGATCGAACTTGGAGAAAATCAAAAAACCTAAAAAAATGTATATCAGTAAAGTATACTAGTTCTTGTTTTATTTTATTCACAAGTTCCGAGTTGTAAGCGTCGAGGGTCCCTAGCTTAAATATAAAGTTTGAACCTCAAACGTTTTTTCGTTTTTGAGAAATCTTGTTTACATAAACATATACATATATATATTTATTTTTTAGACTCAGGAGACTTCAAACGTGTATTTCCGATGAAATCTAGACACCAATTTTTTTTTGCAATCACAATACTTTCTTACTATATATTTGATATATAAGTAAGAGAAAGTAAAATTATTTAGAAAGTGCGATATGATTGTTTTGAATGGGCACCATAACATACCCACTCAAAACAATCATCTTGCACTTTCTATATATTTATTTATAGTAAGCCCTGCCCCTTGGTGCAGAACTAGAGATCTGGCTTCACGTACCAAAGGTCAGGGGTTCGCTTCCCGTCCTGAGCGACAAAATTTTATTTATATTATATTGGCTACCAATTAATATAAATAAATAAGGACG
>JAAAKE020122305.1:0-15303 GCA_010014785.2 Anisolabis maritima
TTATAAAAAATTTTTTATGATTTTTTTTTTTTTTTTTTTTTTTTTTTTTTTTTTCAAATTATTTAAAAAATAAACAAAGTTCTTTCAGATTAATTATATATATTTTAATAATTACTTTTGACATCAAAATTCTCTTTTGTTAAAAAACATACTTATTACTATTTGATAAACAGCAAATTAACTAATTTATTCCCAATTACATCTTAACCTTAGTACTTTATTTTAACTTTTTCTTTTTTTGGCCGAAATATGATTTGGTTCCCAGTACACCCTTATAAAGCCATTCCACATCATAGGGACGACTAACGAAACTGCAACTAAAATCAAAATGTTAAAAATATTTTGCTTGTAAATTACTCTTTAAATGTATTTTTCTCTTTTAAATATGTACTATTTTTAGAATACTTTTATTTTTTAAATAAATAAAATTCATAGTCTTTTGTTTTATTGTCTTCCATTATCTTTTCGTTTTCTCGTATACGTAAATAGTATAGGGAAAGTATTGTATTCGTTGAAAAATTCGATCTCGAGATTTTTATTGCTCTTGGCGTTTTGGACCTCCCTAAATCCGAAAATATCATTTTTCGAATTATATCTTTGTGTCTGCCCGTGTGTATATTGTATTTGATTGGACCTAGCCACTGAGGACTTGTGCCTCTAAGCAGGTCGTAAATAAATTTATTTAATTACTTTTAATTATTATTATTCTATTCGTTAATACCATAACTCGAGCACATTTTAATATAGATCAACCAAATTTTACATACATGCACTACAGCAAATAGATAGATCGCTATCAACTTTTGGGATATTTCTGGCAACCGAAAATGATACTTTACCTGAAGCGTTTTTCTAAAAATCGTGATAACTCAAATATGATTTCATGGAGAAGAATCAAATGTTACATACATATATTATATCAAAATCGGAGACCACGGTTAAATTTTAGTCCACTTTCGGCAACTGGAATGTTTTTCTAAAAATCGTGATAACTTAAAAATGACTTTCCTGAAACGAGTCAAATAAAGACATATATTTGAAATGTTAATATGTTTAGTAAAACCTTTTTCCTTTATATATCTGTATGCGAGAAAATCGAGGAGTCCCGATTTATTTTTTAAAGATATTCTCGGGATTAATTAGACTTTTCGTTCTTTGAAATAGTACATATTTCTTATATATTTGTCTTTTTTGCTTTATTAAAACAAATAAGAATTACTTTTTTTTGTTTTCGGCATCTATTTAAAACTGGTAATTAATTTTGCATAGGCCTTCCAAATATTTATTAATTTAGGTATTTTTATTAACTAACTAACATCTCGGGATTCATAGTCAACTTCAGTTTATGGGGCACACTTATATGGGGGTATGGTTTACAATTTGGGCTTGGTCTATATTCGTTCAAATAAAATTTTTTTCATTTAAAAAAAATTTTCTTAAATATTTCAGCTTTCCTTTAATACATTTTTAAACATGAATAATTGTGAGTCAAAAAATCTATGGTTCAATAATTAGTGTGTTGATGATGAAATGTTTTTTTTTTTTTTTTTTTCTATTGAAAATGCGATCATTTTAAAACCTTTTTATGAGTTTCGTCTCTTCATATTATTATAAAAAAAAAATACATTTTTTTACATATTCCCAAACATAATCCATAAAATATTAATAATTTCAGGTTCACATATTTTTATTTAAGATCATTGTAGGATATGGAAGTTTTCTTATTTGATTATGGATTTTTATTTATTGTATGGCTATTTTTTAAAAAATATAATTCATTAAAAATAAAGACGGGACATTTTATCGATGAATGAGGCAAAAGTAATGAGATTTTAACAATTTAAATTGCCTAGTAAATTTTCAAAAAACATCCAACGTTTGCATTAAGGCCTTATTTTTCATGAATAGTTAGGTAACCAGCTTTAAAAGAATTTTATATTAAAAAAAAAAAAAACTTTTTTTGAAGGGGAGGGGAGGGGGCCAATTGTTCGTCTATAAACCAAAATGATGTAATTCAAAATTTATTTTTTATTTAACTAATTATTAATTAATTTAATTTAGAGAGACAAAACTTTAAAAAAAATATCAAAATATATTTTCATTAACATTGTTAACTATCTAAAAAACAGGAAACAAAAATTGAAATTTTTTTTATTATGCCAAAAATATTTTTCGAAATGTAAATAATTTAATAATTTGATTTATCTAAGCAAATCCTGATTTAATTGATTTAATAACTTTAAAAAAGTTATTTTGAATAAATTATTTGACCACATGTATAATTACAAAAACTCTTATTTTTGGTAATTAAAAACTACAGTATCATTTTTTTTAAATTTTCATAAATAAAATTATAAAATAATCTTTAATGGTCCATGTATTGCCCTTATTTGGCTTTAATTTCTCTCGTCATAGAGTCCCAAAGGGTAAAATTATAAAGGGGGGAAACCCTAGCCCCGAAGCGAGCATTCTTTCTTTCTCTTTCGCATTACTAAATATGGCGCACCCTCCCCTCTAGGCGCTCCCCTCCCTTCCCCAGGCGGGCGGCATGCAAAGGCGCGCTGCTCCACTAGGGTCAGTGTCTCTCAAGCTGTGCTAGAGGTAACTTTGTAGTGATATCTCCTAGACTACTGTTCAGGTGGATTGCTTTTCTTTCACGAGACAATGGGCCGTGCCTCGAGGTGAGTTCGGTCTTATATCCTTATTACATGTTTGCATTTGTGTGTGAATATTACATAAATGCTGCTTACAAAAAATTACATGGTTATTTTTAAATACCAAATTGCGATTTTTAATAATAATTCTACAGTGAAATCATGATTTTTCAAATTTCATCAAAATATTTTGGCACGTTATAATTTATAAATATTTGTGAATCCTTTGCCCAAATAAAATGAATTTGTATTATTAATTTTGCTTACATCAAATAATATGTTATTATGTTCATTTATTTGTAAAATTTACATTTGGTCTCAATCTCTGGCCTTCTTCTTTTATTAAATATAATGCAATCACAAAGAATTTACAATTCAAATGAAGTTATCGTATATTCATTCACTAGAATTTTAAATTCTTTGTATAAAATTTATTACTTGAAAAAGGACAAAGGATGAGTTCCTAAAACGTATTTTAATAAATTAACATTATTACTTAGGAAACAAAAAATGAAAAATCTTTAATTCTAAATTTTTTTTTTTAGAAGAGAAATTATTTTAATTTTATTACTTACATTTACAATATAATATAAATCCAATGCAATAGGAAAAATCACATAATCTTTTTTTTTCTCGGTAACCTTTCAGCTCTAACAACGAACTAAATGAATTTTACTAGTCCAACATTCTGTATATTTTCCAAATTTCAACAAAATATTTTACAAATATACGAGAAGTCACATGTGAGTAATTCGCACAAATGTAAAAGCCAAATTTTTTTTTTTTTTTTTAAATTTATTTAGGTTTGACTGCGTGGTCGTACCTTTAAAATTTTACAAGTATTGTATTGTATTAGAATAAAAGCCAAATTGCTCTTTGTTTATTTAAATAAAATCAAAATTATTTTCATAATGAAAATTATCATTTTTAACAGATCTACAAGCCAATATCCTAAATTCGAGGCCTTACCTTACTCCGTTCAGGGTACCTGCGCCCTGTTCCTTGGTGCAAAGGTATTGAGATCTCGCCCTACTCAAGGGTCAATGGTTCGCTTTTCGTCCTGAGGGAAAAAATTATTTATTTTATATTGACTTCCAAATAATATAGATAAATAAGGACGTAATCTAAATGACCTCAAAAAAGGGTGACTGCCCATCCATTGTCTAAAAATTTTACGTGGAAAGGTGAATAAACAAATTTGCTAATAGTTTAAATAAAATAAATGTCAAAAAATAATTATTAATCTCTAGGGTAAAAACTAATATCCAATAGCAGGGATATAAAATTATCAGAGATAATTATTAAATTAAAAATATTAAATAGTTAGATATAAATTCAGGCTTAATAAATTAATGCCCTGTTACTAACGTATCTCTTATTAATCATATTAATCAAGAAAGCTTGAATATTATTAGATATTTTCAAGTTTATCAGTTTCATATAATTACTATTTTTAATTTGAGAATTATGGTTTTTTGTGAAAGTGTGAGATAAATACAACTACTTGATAATGAAGAGAAGAATATGAAAGAAAGAGAAATGAACAAAATTTTTATGGCCTAAAAACCATTATTAAATTATTAATCCTTGTTTAAAAAGGTTTCTGATAGCTTAAATGATGTATGTACTTTTATTAAAATTTTAAATGAATTGATTTAACTTTAAACTTTTATTACTAAATCAGAAACTATCGAATTATTTAACTATCAATAATCTCCATCATAATCTTTTTTTCTCGTTAATTAGTTTTAAGACTCTTGCCTCATATTCCAGATATAGGTTTGGAGATGAATTTAATAAAAATGGGTGGCTAACGGGTTAATTTAAACTAATTTTTACTCTGAATGAAGATATAAAAAAAATCTATCATTTGCTTAATAAATTTTGATTTATTTATTTTTGTAATTTTCTAGATCTTTTCTTTATAGGGCTCAAATAATGTTTGTAAAAATTAAATTTAATAAATTTAAACTGTTTTTTTTTTTTAAGTTTTCTGCGGTATCTGCGTCCATATTTATTTAAATTAATTGGTAATAAATTTAATCTATGTATATTTTATCACTTATGGCAGAAAGTGAAGCCTTAGATCATGAAGTAAGAGCATAGGATTTCTCAACAATTAGGTTTAATTTTCTTAATTTAAAATAAAAAGATGTTACTCTATTGGTGACTCAGCTAAACGGTGCAATTTATCTAGCCTGAAATTTATTTTATCATATTTTTTGTTTCAAGGAATATGAAGGTAATAGGTTTGTTTGTTTTGATGTAGAGGGGCTGTTGGAAAGGTGACCGCCTTGACTTCACCCCCTCCCCAGTCCTATTCTAAATATCGAATTTCCATATTACTTTCTTTATTAATTAAAATATTTTTTATCTATACAATTTTTTCACTACGAAACTATTTTATTGAGAAAAAATCAATACAAGCTATTATATATAAAAATTTAACGTTTTACAATTAAAAAAAAAAAATAATATTAAAGGTTATTACTTTAACTTTTATTATTATCATTTTAAAAAAATTCCATCCCCTCAAAAATTACATTTTCTCTCCATCCACTGGTTAATCGTTTATTTTATTTTTATATACTTGGATTTTTTATTACATTCGAAAGTGGATTTACATTAACCTCATTTTAAACCAATTTTAATTAATATCTGTTTAAAAAAAAATCATTGACTAAATAAGAAAAATTTATCTATATAATAATATTATTACCTTATATTAAAAATCACCATTAAAATTTTTCATATCTTTATTTTATTAAATAACCAAATTAGTTCAACAACTTTTATTTATATTGAAAAGTGAATGAAGCTAGATATTCATTTTACTTTTTGTTAAATTCCAATTAGTAGTTTGTAGTATATATAGCACCCTCCTCTGGAAGGGGCGTTGATATTCTTCTCAATGTAGAAACGGGGCGGGGTTAAGCTCAAAAATGATATTCATCTTAGCATAGTTTAGATTAAATGAAAGGCCCTAGGTGGAATAGATAATAATTCTAGCTAACTAAACGACAAGGAGATAAATATAGGAAAGAAAGGCATAGATTAGGGTAACAGAGAGCTTGGAGATTATAAAGTGGGCATATCCAATTATTCCAAAAATACATTAAATAATACAACTAATTATATCAAGATTTTTTGAAAGGCATTGAGATTTTTTTAATTCAAAAATAATAAGAACAATAACTTTCAAAAGATTTTTTTACTCTTCTATTTAATTATATATTCGTTATTATTTCAATACAATTGAGACATATGATTGTTGACAATAACACTTCAGGGACAGGGTTTTACAAAAGAAATAGAAAAATACCAGATGCTTACAAACATCTCTTTTCATTAGTTCGTACTTAAAATGGTCAGGTAGAAGCTTAACAAAGATATTCTTCCTCAATAAATAAGTGAGAAATCAATAGATGAACCTTCATCAAAATTTTCTGACATTGTATTTATTAAATTTGAAAATGTTTTTCCTATTAACTGTACCATCGGTTATATAGTCCTGGTCTAGATAAAATATATTTTCTTCTCAAAAATCGTAAAATCTTCAAAAAAAAAAAAAAAAATTTAATACATAAAAAAACAACAAAATAAGGAGAATAAAATAAAATCGATTTTCCTTTCTTCTTTCTTATGTAATTTATTATCAGAAATTCATGCCTCTGGCTGAATACATAAATTAAGAATTTCTTTTTAGATAAATAAAAAATCCAATCAGTGATGCTCCTCTTTATTATCTTTTTGAGAGGACCTTTCTATTTTTTCTTTGTCATGAGTTCATTCATCTCCTCCCTTTAGTATATCCTACCTTTTTCTTTTCCTCGTACTCGTCCAAATGTATCCTTCTCGGTATTTTTTTGTAGTCATACACCTGTCTCCGAGCTCTCTGTGTTTTGTAATATTTTCAAGAGCGTCTCAAGGTTGCGAAACCTTGCACCCAAATATGAAAAATTAAATCATCAAATAAATAAAGAAATTGTAAACGAATATATATATTTATAAAATCCGAAAATATTTAATTTAATAACAGTCAAAACATTTGAATTTCATAGAGGTCTCCTAATTATCTATTAAGACGAAGAAAAAGATGCAGGTTGTTTACTTTTGTACGGATAGTACAATATATATATTCGAAATATCGTTGATATCTATTAAAATATGGCCTTCACTGCCAAAGACTAAAAATCTAGAAACTTTTTTTGAATTATTATTTTTGGATTCCTCTTAATTAAAGATATTTCCAAACCCACACAAGATCTAATAAAACTACTAACTTAGATATTTTTAAATGAGTCGTTCAAAAACCAGAGTGATTAAATCAGCTTCTTTAAATTTAGTGCCAAAATACTTGATGGATGTTTAACTTATTAGTATTTAAAATGATTGAATATAATTTGACCTTTGACTGCACAAAATAGAGAAATTACATTTTACAATATTGATTTAATATTTTATTAGAGCTATTTTATTTTGTCTCCTCTGATTCTCTTCATATTTTGTTTAGAGAGAATAAATTACACATTTAGCAATTATTTTCTTTTTTTATTTATTCATTATAATTTAAAAATAATTTTATAATAGAAGTCCAAATTTCTCTACACGGAAATATGAAAGATGTTAATTTTTCTACAAGAATGATTTTTTTTTGAGGTGATTAAAAATCTAATTTTTTTTTAATGGTTGTTGCACATGGTGATATCGTTTAGCAAGCCTGTGAGTGATAATGTTAAGAGAGCGTGTGATGTTGAGAGGCTTTCGTGTTGAAGAGGTGTGTGTCTTGTTTATGATCAAGTAGGCCAAGAGCCGGAAGCCAGCACGGATGCTGAGTCGCTCCATTTCCTTGCAGATAAAAATTTTATAAGGACTTGCAATCTACCCTGCGGTTTTGCCAAAACTCTGCGGTTTTATTTTTAATGAAGAAATAAAATATAACATATGCAAGCAAGTAGTCAATATACACCCGGAAATATTCTTTTTCGAGTCAATATTAAAATATTTAAATTGCGTGCAGGACTTGCATCGATCCATTCATTATATACTCTGATAAAACGCCTATTTTTCATCTAGTATACTATTGATATTTTATGCACATTTTTTTATTTTTTCTAAATTTATTTTAGAAATGTATATTTCTATATGTATTTTACTCTCCCGGCTAGGTTATATAATTGCAGGAAAAGTATTACTATTGTACAATTTCTATTAATAAACAACTATTAGTTAAGATACCTTATACAAAATAAATTTTAAAAATATACAACGAAAATTTACCATTTATAGAGCTCATATCTAAATAGCCTGATGGAATAGTCCCCGTGCTGGTCCGATAAACAAGTAACCTGGGTTCGATTCCTGGTAGATAGACCTCTAGCTCATTGGGGGTCAGGTTTCGATCCATGCCGCAACCTGAATTTAACGCAAACAATTTTATGAGTGTTGAGACTGCCACCACAATGAGACTAAGTACTTCTACGAGGATAGGAATTTACTAAGTGTGCCGTCCCTTGGATGTTAAGATAATTTTCTTACTTAGTAGGCTAAACGTGCTGAGAGGATTCCTTTTTAAATAGGACATCATTTTAAAAGGAAAATACAAAATTTTTTAAGTTTTCATTAGGCCAAAATTTTATGTGATATATGTTAAAGTCAAAAATGTATTTAAGACACATTCACTTTAAATAAGGGAATTATAATAAATTAAGGACCAGGAGAATTAACTTGTATTTATCACTTTTGAAAATGGTTATTAAAAAAAAAAATAATTTAAAATAAAAATGCTTCAGATTATCAAGATAGAAAAGTCCCAAGGATATTAAAGTTTTATTTGCAAATTAAAATTGCAAAAATAAAGTACAAAATAATATAAATAAATAAGTAAACGTTAAATGAGTTGATTAAGAGAAGAAAAAAACAATACCTTCAAATAAACTTTTGTTTGACTCCAAATTTCGTTGGATTAAGGCCTATATTATATACTATACTATTAAATTTTATTAATACTATTGATTTTTAAAATACTATCTTCGATAAGTTTAAAATTTTCAAATTCAAATAAAATATATTCTCAATTAATATACATATTATATATTAATATTTTATTAGTTAATTAAATAAAAAAAAAAATGAATATTCTTTGTATGACTAATGCCCCAAATTAATCACTTCCTTTTCCAGTAGAAAATGCAATTTTTTATATAACGTCAAATTCACTGATCCACTTTAATATGAGGATATAAATTAAAAACTACTTTCTTATTTGTAATCACAAATAAAATCACAACTCAATCTTCAATGGCATCTTTTATATTTTATTAAAATTTTAATGTAAACAATTTAATATCTTTTCTCTTTTTTAAAGAAATAATTGCTCATTTTTTTTTTTTTTTTTTTCTAAAAATTGTCATATATCTCATTTGATGACTTTCTCTTTCTCCTAAGAAATCATCATTAATGTGAAAAATTTTTAATTTTTTATCCTCAGAGATTAATTAACTTTAATTTTAGAATTTTCTATTAGTGAGTTAAATTTTTATAAAAAGTCAAATAACAATATTATATATTTTTAATTAAAATAAGATAAGAAAATGAAACTTTTTTGCTTTCCAAACTATTTTTATCCAATCAGCTAATGTTACTGTCTTCGATAGAACGATTTTCAAAACTGTTAGCTTTGAATCAAAACCGAAAAGCCTATTATTATTTTTTTATTGCTTTTAGGCTTGCTTGCATTGATCTTTTTTTTAAATAATTATAAATATCAAGTGATAAAAACATTTTACAAATAATGCCTATTTTTTAAATTTCCTCTTGATATAATTATGAATTTTATATTCTTGATTAAACTCAATTAAAACCAAAATGTTAACTTAGCCAAAAAAAATTTGATATACCTAATGACTGTCTCTACTTCTGATTGGAATTTTTGAATTGAATTTTATATTTAACAATAGAATCTTATTTAGGATGAATCTATTTATTTTCTCTTAGAATTCACCTTTGGCTGGAACGGAATTCCACAATCTCCACATGTACATAGAATTTCTACTGTTTTACAAGGAATGAACGGGATGAGAGATGTTGTATTGTGAATTTACTTAATATGTAAATACCGATACTGGAGTGGTTTGTAGAATAAAAAATACTAGTATCTTTTTTCAGGATTTTTTTTGTCTGGCGACTGAGAAATATAAGATACTATTTTTTATTCTACATCCAACTCCAGTATCACTATTTACATATTAAGTAAATTTCCATTACAACAAAGAATTTCTATTGCTTTACTGAGCTATAATTGAAGTGTCTTATATCTCATCCTCTAAACCATATACTTAATGTTATAAAATTTTTTATGAAAATTATTTTTCTCCGAGTACTACGTCTCCCGCTACATAACATAATTCATTTAATTTCTTTATTTCTGTGTGACCACCACCTTTCAAATTTCTATTTTAAGTGACTTTGTTATAAAAAAAACTACAAATGCTTTCCTCCGTAGGTGAGTTTCTAGATTGGCTGAGTAATAAACGGAGGCCTGGGTGCGAATCCCACCCGGACATCCATGTATTTCATTAACATCTCGCATTTAAATAACCTTTGCATTTGAAAAAGCCTTGTTAAATAAATAATGAATCAATCTTTATTTTGATTACTATAGGGTACGATAAGAGTATAATAAAATATGCAAAATTTCTATTTGCCACCGGAGTAAAATAAAATGACTCTTATTGTTATTATCGAAATAAAATTAAAAAACATTGACCAGTGGATTGGATTGGGAAGATAGTCAAATTTCGATAGATCTCCTTAAATTTTGTCTTCATACACCATTCATGAAGGGAACAGAAGTTTTGGTATAGTGAAAAATTACAACTACATGTTTTAAACGAATCTTTATATTTTAGCGTTCCGAAAAACAATTCACATTTCTATACTTCTTACACTTTTATCTTCCCCAATACATTTCTCAATTAGACTATAAACCGAAACTTCATTTCCACCCTCTTCAAGTACTGTTTACTTTTTGCGCTTCATTGGAATTAGTTATACTTTATCCCTATTTTCTTGACTTCAGTCTATTTTTTTAAATCGTTTTCGCCGAAAATTTGTATTTAATTATTATTTGTTACTTTTAATCAGCCATATTTATTGATTCTATCTAATTTTAGTTTTATTTTCCGTACGAACCCTCGATGATTTCAAGTTCTAAATTAAAGAATATAAATAATAATTTTGCATGGCGTTTTCTATTCATTGCTTAAAAGTGGAAGTTGTTAATTTCTAGGAAGAATTATAACAACTGCGCATGCCTGATTCATTCTGGAGCAATGAATCGAACAGGCCATCAGGTTCAGCAGTAACTGACTTCTTGTTAATGCTTCCGGGGGTAGGGGGGGGTTTTTATAAATCAATTCTCTACGAGTTAGTAAATATATCATGTTCGTAAATACTAATTCCTCTTTTTTTAATAATTAACTCTTAACTGGCTCTCTTGTTTGCTTATTTGATGGTGGAAAAGCTTCCTACTCCGATCTCTTCGATTGCCAAATGGACCACTGATGCATTTGGGGCTGGAGTACTGGAATGCGAACGACTCGCTTTAAATATAGAGGTGCGCAATGCACGTGTCTTTATAAGGCGGTCCTCCGGGTCCAACCGTCCTTGGGTTGGGCGGCCGCCGTCACTTTTCTCTCTGGTGCTTATTTTACTTTTGGCCATCGTCATTTGTACATCTAAATTGCATCTCTTCTCCTCCTTCACTACTTATCAACGTCATGCTCTTTTTCGGTCTGAAATATTCCGGCGTTCAAATCTTCGATGTGTTTTAGTTTTTTTTTATTTTATCAATTTTTTCAAAGGTCTGTTCGTGTTGATCTGGATTTTTTTTTTCAGTTGGTTTATTTATTTTTAATGAGACATTCGGATGGTCAAGGATTCTGGATGATGCATATTCTCCTTTTATAAAGTATTTATCCTCTTCAAAGGTATTGAATCATATTATTCACAAGAGGGAAATCCAATAAAAAATTAAAATATAATTTGAAAAATTGAAATTTTATTTTTTGAGAGGATGATATATCTAAAGGAAAATTCCTTATTAATTATATTAATTCTCTTACAAATATTATATCACAAATTATTTTAAAATATAACTGCCTAACAAAAAACATAGTTTACTGCTGTTTCTTCCGGCCTTTATCAGGACAAAAGTATTAAAAAACATTTTAATTTCGCTTTCATAAAAATCCTCTTTTCAAGTATCAATCGGTAGAATTTTTTTCTTAACTTATCCATCCGATCACCAACGCATATGAGGCAAGCCAAATGAACCCAGGGTCTTCTTTCATTCCAAACAAAATGACCAAAGCCAGCAAGACACGATTTTGCCGACAATATTGCTCCCTACATAGACCATTGAGGGTTTCCGGACAATTGGATTGAATTTAATAATTTATTGTATACAATAATTGTCCAGTTTTCTCAAGTACTTCACTCTTTTTTAATGATTGGAACTATGCCATACTCCACCTCCGGTCTTATTACTTTCTATTAATTAATTACTATAAATATTTTAATTTACAATTTTAAAAATAAAATAAACTCAGAAAATTAATTTGATACGGAAAATAATTATTTGTGCGTCACAAATTTTTTTTTGCTTATCATTCAGTTACGATTATCAATTTTTCCAATTCAATATTTTTCACAATAGTATAAAATAATTATTAGAGGCTTTTAATTCTTTCTTTGAATTTTTAGACAGTATTAAATATTTAATAATATATATATATATATATATATATAATTGAATAATTTTAAAAAATGATCACCTGCTTACTCTTTTCTCATAAACAATTGAAATTATATTTGAAATTATCCATTATTTTATAAATAAAATAATCTTATATCAGAAAATGACATTATCTTTCCTCAAAGAATTGAAGGAAGTTGAAAAAAAAAAAAGATAAATTGTGTACAGTAGCGGAAATGAAATTGACAGTGTTTAAAGATAATTCTTTAAAAAAAATAATAACTTGAAGCTAGGTATTATATTTTACATTAAATTTAATAATTTTTTAGAATCAATTTTGATTGGAACAAAGTAGAAAGAAGGTGAAAGGAGGGGTACCTACTTACTACTTATATAAAAAGTAAAAATGACAAAAATAATATCATGTGTAGTAAACTCACTCACTTACGACCTAGATAACTACTTAATTATTTTTTATTTTATTAGTTGAACATCATAGAACGATTGAACAATATATATTTATTTCTCTTTTTAATGAGTCCTACGAATCAAGCTCATAATATTCAAAATGACTTGAAATGTGAAAAAATAATTAAAATTTTTAATAATAAAGTTTTATTCAAGACCAATTAGAGAGGGCTTGAGTCTCCTCTCTACGTCTCTGATTTCAAATATTACTCCTTTGATGAAAATTCATTATTCAAATATATATTAAAAAAAACCTGTTCTCCCGAGAGATCGAACTCGAGATCTATCATTTTTCATACATCCATATTAATTGCTTATATATTCCAAACATAATTCATATCCATCATTTTTTAATAATTTAATAATATTTCTAATTAAATGAATATAAATAAATTTTTCTCGACTATTAGAAGCATTTTAGTAATTTTCTTATTTTTTAATAAATATTGAATATTGAAACCCCTAACATTTGTATAAAGTAACAGCGATAGGTCGAGCTTTCATTTTGCTTTTATGAATCCGGCGCCGTCACCTGTTTATTCGCCAGCGATATCAGGCGTCAATACCTTATTTGGAAGTGCTGTTGGCACTCGCTCTCACTTCGCTACTCTCCAACTCACTCCCTAATCTTTTCTCCTCTCCTCCCGGATTTTTTTAAAGACAAAGATACACAAACAATTCATTTCAATTATTTCAACTACGCGAATTATTTCCTGTAATATCGAATTGGAAAATTAATTTTATCTTCGAAAAAAAGAAAGAAAAATTCATTGGTATATTAAATATCTTTATAGCTATTAGTGAATAAATCTCTTTTTTTATGCAAATGCTAGAAAAGTTATATTTGTTTTTATACTTAAATTTAAATATATATATCTTGGTGATGATGCTATTATCACATGACTTTATCTTTAGGTAAACAAATGTAAAATGCAAAAAAAAAATTAAAGCATCGCACTAACTTGAAAAATAAGACACACACACACATTCTGAATAAAAATATAAGTAAAAACATTATTTATTTTAAAAATTATCAAAAAATCATTATCTGGCCGTTGGATTTATAGAAAGGCAGGAATCGTCGCGATGTGACGTTCCCTCTCCCATATAGCAAGGGCTAATGCCTAATACATTGAGGGCAAGTCCCATTATGACTAGAAGGGATATCTTTTGTTTTCCGTGCTTTGGAGTGGAGAAAAGATTTCTAAAATTTCGACTTATACTTTTTTGCAGAATAAATTTTTAGGCTCTTTTTGAAAAAATTTCTTTCCAGAATTGGATTAAGATTAGATGTGAATCCATCCTCCTCTGCCTCTCTCAAATTACAAATATTGAGTCAATGAGCAGAGGAGAGCAGTAGGTCAAATTGGACTATGATAAGGAGGGAGCTAAAACTAAATTAAAATATGTACCATTGTTTTATTCTCTAAGACAGCGGTCGCCAATCTTTTGGACCAACATCACGAACCACTAAATTCAGAATGTGAAATCTCGAGGACTACTAATGTGAATTTTTTACATTTGTAAAATAATGATTAGAAAATTTGCAATTTATTTATATGAAATGCATCTATTGAATTTAACAAAATTATAAATGCTTATTTATTCATAAAATCTTTAAAGCTTGTTTAATTATTACAAAATAATTGAAGCTTATTTAAGAATTGCACATTTTGTTCCTGCTTGCTTGAAAGAAGTTTATCGATTTTTAGCTCCAATGACGTTACGGACAGCGGTATTTATTTCAAGCCGAGTTTTAATTGTGAGCCAGCTCGGTTGTTTCTAGGAATTGTTTAAAATGTAGTTTTTTTTAACGCGATTGCAACTTTGTGATTTTCAAATGAAAAAGTATTAAAAACTTACAAAAATTGTCATTCAGGATAGAAGAATTTCTTCAAATATTATTTTTCTTTAATTATTAATAAAACATAAAAAGTGCAAATAATGTCTAGATTTTTCTGCGGTTGGCGACCGCTGCTCAAAGAGGCAATAGCCTCTGAGCAAATAAATAATATCAATTTCTCTTAGTGAATTTTTTATTTTACTTTTTTATTATAATTTTTCTTTTAATATACTTTATATCATCTTATAAATGGCATAGACATGTTTAAACAAATGTTACATTAAAGAGGACATACTTGTCCTAGTTCTATGCCCAAAAAATCCGAATTATTCCAATTTTGTCCCCTAATTTTTTAATCAATCAATTCTAAATACATATAAATAAATAACTATTAAATAATTTTTCTCTTTATGCATAAGTTTGAGTATGATAAATTTAAAAATTTAATTTTACACCAATACATTAACTGGTTACGTTCTATGTTTTAACTTAATTGTAAATTCATATGCCTTTTTGAAACTTTACTAGGTTTTTTTCCTTTTTTTTTTTTTTTTTTTTTTTTTTTTCCTTTTTTTAATTTT
>JAAAKE020122316.1:0-15302 GCA_010014785.2 Anisolabis maritima
AAGTAAATAAAAGACAACTATTTTTTTCTCTTTTTTAATAACAAATTATACAATAAACAATTTTTTATAAAATAGACCTGCAAAGATAGCATAATCAATGTTGATTTGAATGGAAAACAATAAGTATCTTTATAAATATTAAAATTAAAATTTAAAGCACCTAAGGAATAATGTTTTCAAATTATATAATTTTCAAAAAAAAATATGTCCCAACCGAGGATCGAACCCGGCCATCTCAGATTGAGGTGACCACTAGATCACCAGAAGATCTGTCTAATTAGATTGCTTGTTTTCGCCATCTTGTGAAATTAAATGTGAGGTTCTCACATCTTTCACCAGATTGCATCTCGCTGACGGAGAATTCCCACCCGGGATTCCATTTCCAGCATAAATTTGAATGTTCCTGGTGATTTCGCTGGGACGTAAATTGGAGAGACCCGGGTTCGATTCCTGGTAAACATTTTTTTGAAAAAGAGAGTTTATAAATATTATTTATAATAAAAATAAAGGTTTCAATTCCGTAAAACCCTCGGGGGGTGAAAGAAAATAAAGTGACAATTCTTAGAATGGAAAAAGAAATCGGATTTTTTTTTTTTTGTAATTATTTTTGTAACAAGAGAAAGAAATAATTGAAGATATTTAAATGGCACAAGTCCTTCAAAGAGAGAGAGAGAGGAATTTATTTTTGTATTCCACTAGAACATTGCTATTTTAATAGGTTCTAGGAAAAGCAGACCGTATTTAGATTAGAGAGGTCATCAATATTATTGTTTAATTTCCCAAAGAAGCATTGCCCTCTTCAATTCGCTTGGGCTTAAAAGTAAAAAAAAAAAAAAAAAAAAAAAAAAAAAAAGAGATAAATTTCTCCTGGAGGCTGTCGGCTGCCAATTAAAGCAGATGGTGATAGGTTCGTGGGTTTGCTATAAAATACCCTTTAAGACATGATAGAATTACGCTGGATTAAAAAATAAATAAATAAATAAATTCAAAGACATTATGCAACCATCTTGATTTGCAACAATTGGAATAAAATTATTTTCAAATTTTAATTAATTAAATTTTTAAAAAATTGAGATTTAATTGGAATTAAAAAAAAAAAATAATAACAACAATGCCTCATTAAAATAATAATTAGTGAATGCATTCCATTCATTCGTTTTTAGGAGTAAATGAAAAAAATAATTTTCTTTTTAATTGAAACCTCTTAAAATTGTCTACCAACTTCTTTGATATATTTTAAAAGGAATTACGAAATACAAAAATAGTCCATGAAAATAAAATAAAAATTTTAGTAATTATTTAATTACTTATTTTGTTTCTTTTTTTTTTTTTTGTTAATACTTTCCCGTACTATAATATTATATATAATAGTGAGTGGAAAATATTATCCTAAAATAAAATAGACAATGAAGTTACAACAGTTTCAATATATACATTTTTGTTGATATATAATATATTTAATATCATATTAACAAACAACAATCCCGCCCTCCTGGCCTAGAGGTTCAAAATATTGAAATTGTCAATTAAGGGTGTGGGATTCCAGGCAATCCGATGAAAATTTATTCAAATCAATTGGACACCTATTGACGTAAATAAATATGTCTGGATTACATGTAACGTAAATAAATATATATTTTATATAGTTTAGTGACTGTATGGCCTGAGGTGGCGGAAAAAAAAAACAAACAAACAAACAACAAAGAACGCACATAGGAAGCATTCGATATTTTATTTATATTAAAATTATTTATAAAACTCAGCAATTGGAAAAGAATATAAATCAAATTTTAAAAAATCATGGGAGGGGGGAGGGAGGGATTTATCCCTTTTACGCCTGGGGATGCTTTACAACTCTATCAAGTATGCTTAAAAGTTTTTTTTAGAATAAATCCACTCCAATTAACAGATTGGTCCAGGGCTGAAGACAAACATCTTAATTATTATCTCCAAGTTTCATAAGACGGATGCTGAGAAAATCATGGTGTGTGCGATAAATGATGGTGGGGTCTTTTTTTTTTACCGTCCCCATTACGCTTTCAAATTTCATCCTTTTCCGATGAGTGGTTCCTGTTACACACGACACATAAGCACATGAAGATTTTTTTTTCCATTTTTTTTTTTTTTTTTTATTATCTTTTGTAACCGATATTTTAAAAAAAAATTCTGCGGTTAAATTTTTCATGATCATAATATTTTCCTCTTACTTTTTTATTTATCTTAATATTACAGGCAAGTAAAAAATGAATGCAAAATTTTATCCCCATACGATATTAAGAGGAGATCCAAAACAAAGATTCATTTTATAAAATTATATTATTATTTCTATTGTTTAAATTTAATTTAATATTCTTTTTAGAGATATATATATTTTTTATTTAATTTAGTCATTTTTGACTATATTATGTACAATTATATTTTAATGAAAGATCAATATCGATGTCTTCCGGCGGGCGTTCAACAGCCTTGTTCCTCGGGGGCCACCCATCCGAGGTTCAGCGCTGCTTGGCCTTGCTTGTCAATAAAGATCTTGATGGCGGTTGTTCTTCTCTCCGGCCAGGCCCGCCGACGCTTTTAGAGATATATGAAAAGAGAGGAAGTCAGCCAGTAGGGAACGAAGGTCGGAACAAATCGATATTATAGACTAAGAATATTTATAAAACTATAAATGGAGGAAAAAGAAAAAACAAATCACATATGGGGAGGAGGGGGGGGGAGGCGATAATTACTCCCTTTATGTGTTAATGTAAAACGTTTCAGATTTAACGCCATCATCTCTTACTAGAGAGTGCTAAAGTCAAAACGTTTTATATGTTGAGAGTTTTATTTCGATATAAGCTACCCTTCCTCTCCTTTTATTTATCTCTAATCTACGGATAGCCATTTATCATGAAGATTCTATTTGTTTTGTTTAATTTTTTATTCAATTCAATCGGCTGCTTTTACTTGAATTGTCCATTTCTAATTTTCCACCCTTTTGTTTCTCAGGGGTCTCCTATCCAAGATTTAGCAGTTCTTGGTCTTGCTTATTGACACTAATTCTCTCCAGCCAGGGCAGAAGAAGTGTAATTGACTTTTACTGATTAAAGTCTATATAAAACTACCCTCTTTCTCTCTCTCTCTCTCTCTCTTTGTTAATTTGTAAAATCCCTTGAGGCAAGTTCCGATAATTAAATAATTAAACCGCCTAAAGACAGACAGACGTCAAAATATAAATTTAACAGAACAAGTCAATAATAATAAAAAAAAAATTTTTTTTTGTTTTAAATCTTCCCTCATGATGGTCGCTCTATGATCAAATTAAATAATTGATAACAAGAGAGAGAAATAGCGACTTGTTCTCTCTCTCTCTCTCTCTTTACATGTACTCGCTATTAACATAAAATGAATTTCCAATGTTCACAATTCTGTATGTTCCTTTTATATATATATATAAATAATTCATTATTGTTTTCCAATTTCTTCCAGCGCATTTTCCGAAAAAAAAAAGAAAACGAATATTTACCACTCGAAATTCTCTTTATAATTATTGTTATTATTATATTATTATTTTGTCACCATAGAAATAGATAGACAAAGCAAAAAAAAATCAAAGAGATTAAATAAGTTAGTTTCCTCTAGTAATGACATATGTTGTTTTTTTTCTTCTCCCCTTCCACTGAAATTGATATGAAATTTGGATGTCCAAACGTCTAAGTTTCAAAAGATTTGGTCCTAGAGGTGCTTATGGTTCTTAATAGATATAGCAGGAGCTTTTTATATCGGTCCCAAAATTTCCATCCTTTTCTGATGAGTAGTTCCCGTGAGGAAAAGATATTTTTTGTATTCTGAGGTCATATAGACCCTAAACAATTATAAATCTCCTATTAATCGAGATAATCTATTATATTATATATGTAGGTTCGTATGTATGTATGTTTTCTCGAAAATCGCTCTATTTGAAATTATTTTGAAATGAAATTTGGTCTATTTACTAATTCCAGTGCGAGGTGTCATCCATATTTAGGGTGTCTGTTTGGTGGAGCCTATTTTTTTTTACCAATTGCAAAAGTCCTAACTTTGAACGGTTCTTATTATTGACTCTTCTTGCCATCCGTTCGGACTCCAGACACTATATTTTAATAACGATACATATTATTCAGTATTTATTTCAATTGCTATTGAATTAAATAAAATTTCATTAGATTGTTGAACCCTCTTGGTTTTGAAGGTTATCAATATTAACAATGTTAATATCTTTAACCTTTCGGCCACGGGGGGAGGCTCTTTTAACGTAAATGATATTTTTAACAATTGATCGTGATCATAATACTTTCTTCTTGTTATGAAATGAATTACTGGGTTCAGATGAAAATGACTTTATTAAAGAACATCAAAAATACTAACATTTATTGAATACAGTAGCGGGGATAAAACTTAACCTTGTGGTAAGCCTTTAGAAATCACCCTAAGCCCCATTGGATTTAATATAATTGGACAAATGCATCAAAATATTATTTATTAACTGACCAGGTATACTGGCCTCATAGAGTTTGTGACCAAGAATTTCAAGCGGAATCATAGCCGGATTTGATATCAATAAATAAGGCTGTAAATAATTCTTTCTTAGCGAAAGCGGAGTAAATATTAGAGAGAATGATTAAGTTGTCCAAGGTCCCTTTATTTGAATACATATATAAATGAAAATACCGAATGATATCTATAATGGTAAACTGCCAGTAGAGTGAGAGTTGACCATAACAAAATAAAACTAAAAATTAAGATTATTTTATTTCTCGCAAAAGGATTATCTTAAAATATTTTAATTAATGATATCTATTTAAATTCTAATTAAATCCCACAGCCTTCTTGGTCCCTTTATTTATTTTATTATAAAACTCAAACATACTCTAATCTTGAGCCGGAATCAAATAATGCATAAACCAAACAAGCGAGTGGGTAAACATATTTTTCATGTTTTTTTATCTCTCTCTCTCTGAGTTTAAATCTCCTTTTGGGATTTATTTTTTGTTTAGAAAAAAAAAAAAAAAAAATTGAAAATTTAAAAGCCTTTATCTCTTCTCTTTCTTTAATCAATCTACTGACACAAAGTGTCTAAACCAGAGCCATTGTTTAGTGTAAAAGTGAACACGTGACAAATAAACTTTTTGTGGAATTTAATTATTAAATAAAATATATAATAATCATTTAATTTGGAAATAATTTAATTATTCGGAGAAACATTTTAATTAATGGAAATCTTTCTTTTAATTGTTGTAATTATTTCATCTAAATTAAATAACATAACTCTGTCCCTTGGAGTAGAGGAAGTGTTCTCGCCTTACATACCAAAGGTTCGCTTCCTGAGCGGCAAAAATTTATTTATATTCTTTTGGCTACCAATCAATATAAATAAATAAGGATAGAGTGTAAATGCCGAAAAAGACTTTCAAAAAAAAATAAATAAAAAATAAACGAAAAATTTTAATTTAATTTGATTATTAAATCTTTTTTTTTTTTATTAATTAAAAATTTATATTTTAATTATATATATATATATATTCTTTGTCTTTATTGTTGTCTTTATTTGATTGCATCCAAAATGGCGGCTGACTCTCTCCATCTCAATAAAGAAAAACAATTTTTTAAACAAAATGCATTAAATTTCAATACAAGTATTATATATCATTTTATCCAGAAAAATGGCTACTTTTAGAATATACAATCAAAAATATCTGTTATTTATGGAAAAAAAAAATATTGGTAAATCAATGGTGCAATGTTTATCAAGTAATTGACCCATTAATTGAAAATTGATTAAGATTTTGTAAGTGTAAATTCCATTCGTTTCAAGGGGTTGACTGGGATTTGTCAGACATCTCTTGGATTAAGTCTATCTATTGATTAGGTAATTTACACTTTTACGATTAGTGTTATTACAAGATTATTTGCTGGTTGTTGTAGGTGTGTGCCCTGTAGCACCTGCAGAGAGTATATCCTCTTGGTTAGAGGCGAGCGCTGCTTCTGGGATCGCTACTTTTGTCCTCGCTACCGATGTCCCCGAAAACCTCTGCGATGCACTTGGCACGGTCGCTGTCATCAGGAGACAGGCTATCGTCACTTGGAGCTGTCCGGATGTGAGTGCTCTTCAAATTTTGTGAAAAAAAAAAAAAATCATCATAACGATAACATTAAATAAATCACCGATTTGAGTTGCAAATTGATTTTCCACGCATAAACTTCAAATTAATTAATATTTATTGAATAGAGAGAGAGAGGGGGGAGGGGGGGGAGGGTTATGTATCCCATGAGAGAAATTAAACCCCTTTCTCTCTACTCAGGGATTATATATAGCTACACTTTGCCTTCCGTTTCTGATTGATAGATTACGCACGATAACTGACGTCATAATTAAAAAAAAATCACCCACACGTAATATTAAATAAAAGAGATTTGCGGGATTTAATTAAGTGTAATTAATTTTTTTATTTCTAATTGCGCGATTTTAATTCAAATTTACTTTTAATTTTTTAAATTTAATTGCTTCATTTTTGCGAGATTTAAAAGAAGACAACAATTATTAGAATAAAAGTGAATGTATGTGTGTATGTTTGTCTCGCATCTTCTCCTCAACGAATTTTCGTATCAAGATCAAATTTCGTTTCAAGGAAAAGGAAAAATATCTCCAACATCGTTAATCCTTTTATTTTTCCAAAACTTAAATCAAATAAATGAGGGAAATATTCTTGTCAAGTTTCAAAACACACCCCCGCCGAATATGAGACAAAACGAAATGCGCTTTTTTTTTTTTTTTTTTTTTTATTCAGAGATTGTGGTGGCACAAAACCAATTTAATTAAAAGCTTTCGAATATCATTGAATATTATTTTTTTAATTAAATAAATAAATGCAGGGAAAAGTAAAAAAAAAAAAAAAATAGTATAAAAATCAAAGTAGGTTTGTATATTTGTTAAAGAACTTCTCCGTCCCAGACGGAAAATCTACAAATATAATATCTCTCCTTTCAGAAGCTTACAATAAGACCCACAGGTGGTGACCAAAAAGGCTTCTATAAAATGGAATATTTCTTGACATTTCAACGCCAGGGGATGATATCTTCTCAATCATAAAAGTCAACATGAAGAAAAGCTCTTTGGTCACTTTATACCAGCCCGATATTTTCATCCCGCTCCAAAATCACTAGACTCAACACGAGCGCCTGATTTAACATCATCCCTTCCCCTACATATTACAATGCAGCCATACATCGAAAATATCACCACACATCTCATTCTCTCCACAGTTTGAAGATTTAATAGCCATCTACAAGTTCGTAACATT
Source organism: Anisolabis maritima (assembly GCA_010014785.2). Classification (NCBI taxonomy): domain Eukaryota; kingdom Metazoa; phylum Arthropoda; class Insecta; order Dermaptera; family Anisolabididae; genus Anisolabis; species Anisolabis maritima. The sequence goes on from JAAAKE020122316.1 coordinate 7,320, forward strand.
CACAAATATCATTTTATAAGGACATCAAGAAAGAAATAGTCCGGAATATGATAAAAATCCATGTTTTTAATATCTTTTATTTATTATCTTATTATATATATGTAATTTTTTTTTTTCAACTCTCTTTATATATTTTTTGTATTTTTATATGTAAATTTGAAATTTAGCGATTTTAGTGTTTTGGTTATTTTTACTTTGGACGGTTGGCAGACATTCTGTCTTAAAGTAATTATCGAGTGCGTGCGTCTATCATATTTGTATTAAAATGTTTTTCTTGTTAGAATTATATAATAAAATATTATTCAAGAAATTGTAATGTTATACATACATATATATAAATTGTTTACTGTATGACTTAAGTAATATTAATAACCTGTATATTTTAGCAATTGTTTACCGTCCTTTCTATTCAAGAAATTACAAATTGAATATAAGTTCGTTTATTAGTAGTTATCTATCATCTTATACATACTATATATGTATGTATAATATTTTATTTTCTAAATCTTATTGGAAATATGATAGACGCACTCATTACATTAAGACAGAAAGTCTGCCAACCGTCCAAAGTAAAAATAATCAAAACACTAAAAGCGCTAAATTTCAAATTTACATACATATTTATATATGTTCTGGAAGGTTTCCGCGGTTGGTTGTATGTGGAATATTGTTTTCCCGGGTTGGCCAACGTTGATTGTTGAGATTAACTCGACGTTTCGGTTCTCCTTCAAGAGTTTTGTGTTACTTTGGCCATAGGTGTAAAAACGATTCAAAAAATGAATTTATAAAAAAGATTGTATAAAACATACAAAATATACATATATAAAGAAATTATACTACAAGCCCTTTCTTGCTTCACGTAGTTCCCGTCTTGAGCGATAAAATTTTATCTATATTATATTAGCTACCAATTAATTTAAATAAATAAGGACGGAGTCTAAATGGCCTCAGATGTCAAAAAAGACTACAAAAAAAAAAAAAAAAAAAAAAAAAAAAGATGCGGAATTATTATTTGTTGGTCTCTTACCGCATACTTCTGTATAATATTGATCCGCATCGGGTTATATTAGTATAAGATAAAAAATGCTTTTTTTTTTTTTTGGTATTTAGGTGTCGTTGAATTGAGGATGGAATAAAATGTGAGAATTTTCCATCTACCCCTCCCTCACACATATAGCAATAAACGGGAAGAGGGAAATAAAAAAAAAATCTGATAAACGAAGCAAAACAAAAATGATAAATTTCTTTATTATTATTATTTTTTTTTTTTGTTCCAAGAGAGAGAGAAAAAAACTTAATATCAGCAGAATTGATAATCTCATCTCACAGCCATTAATTTACCCCACTCGCTTTTTTTTTTTTTTTTTTTTATTCTTTAATAATAATAATAATAATACGAGATTTTTATAGCGAATGAATGAACCCATTCCAGAAAATAAATAAAATGCATGGGAGAGGAAAATCACAAACACAAACACCTCCACCCTTCCCTCCCCCCTCCCCTCCCTCTCTCTCTCTCTCTTAATAACATCAAAAACATTTAAATTCGTCGTTCAACTTTAATTATATTGATCACAACCTGTATACGAGAATCAGGATGATGATGATGATAATGGAAGTGGGGGTGAATTTAGGTCACGAAAGAAGCAGAGAGGGAAAGAAAGGAGAGAAATAAATTAATAAAAAAATTATTTTATTCCTAATTAAATCCCATAAATTAATTCATTTCATTTTTAAAATATTCATAATTAATTAGCTAGTCATCAATTGTTTCGTCAAATAAATGAAATTAAATCACACAATCAAAATTAAATAAAAGAAGTTGAGTTAGCGATCCAGGTGAAGTGAAACGAATGTGATGTTGCAAAGAAACATTAAATGAAGATTATCTAAAAAAAATTACTTTAATGAGGTATTGTTAGTGTTGCCCAGCGACCGGGGTCCATGTTTATTTATCCGAGGTGGACAGAGACACAGACTTCAAACCCAGCCGACCTCTGGCCATAGCCACCCTGAGGAGTTATTTGATTTTAACTCCTGCTCTGGTTACTACTAATTCCACCCGGTCCCTTTTTTTTTTTTATTGTTATTATTTAAATTTCCAATTAAATTCATTTTTTTAAATTAATTAGCAATTAAATTATAATAAAAATGATTAATTGTTACGTCAAAAAATTTTTTTTTTTTTGGAGTTCTCATGCTATTTAGAGTTTATAAATCAATTTTACAATCTCCATCCAGGTCTATATATTTTTCGATTTTTTTTTTTTTTTTTTTGTTTACCTTCCTCGTATTCGTAATTTAGATGTATTGTAATCGTCCAAAAATTCGATCTCAAGATTTGGAATTGTTTTTGATATTTGGGAAATCCCGAAAATACAATTTTTTTTTTTTTTTTTCAAATAATCGCTGTGTTTGTTAACACGATAATTCAAGCACGCTTTAATCCATAGATCTCTAACAATTTTTGGACTATTCTCGGCAACCGATTGAAAGGTTTTTCTGAAAATCGTAATAACTCACCTCTATATGTGTATACGAGAAAGTCGAGGCGAAAAAGACAAGAAATGAATTTCAAAGTTTCTCTAAAAGGTTAGAATCTTTTTAAAAAAAGGCTCTTTTATTGTTATAAATGAAAATAAATAATAATTTTAATTTAATTATTTATTCTCTTGAGTAATTTATATAATTATGAAAAAGGCTGAAATGCGATTAGTGGTGGTGACGCCAATTTATTTCTTTATCTTGTAGTATCCTACCTCCTCCAAACAATGATATTAGAGGAGAAAGGACTGGCTCTTCGCTTGTGGGATTTATTTATTTTGTTGTTGTTTGTTGAATTGAGGGCGCTTGAATTTTAGTTGTCTGAGTCTTTGATTCAGTTCAGTTAAGTTGTTAAAGACAGCCATTATTTGAATAATGATCTAAATTAGAGTGAGAGAGAAAAAGAATAAATTATTTAATTTATAAAATTCAAAGAAGATATGTATGTTTGTATGTTTGTCATTCATCTCATCGTAAACTAATAATCGTATCGGAATAAAATTTTGTTTAGATTTAAAATCAACCTCTAGAAGGAATACTAGCGGCGTTTTTATTTTGAAAATCCTAAAGGAAAAATTATTATTTTTGAAAATAAAATAATTAATTTCACTAACTGACTAAAGTAGAGGACGGAAGAGCAGAGGAAGATTTTGCTTCATAGTTCGCTTCCCGTATCTATCCCAAGTCAAGAGAACCCCAAAAATCTTAATGTGAATTTGTGTAGTTTTTATCTCTGGAACAACTGGTCGAAAAAGAATAAAACTTAACAATTTTATAGACCTAGTGCTTAAAAAGACATTAACTTTGGAAACGAATAAGGACCACAGAGGGTGTCTAATATTTATCGCACACCACGATTCTCTCAGCATCCGATCCGGGCCAAATCTTTTGAAATAAGGTGATAATAATTAAGCCGTTTATCTTTAGACATGGACCAATTTTGATAACAACACGATGAATGGGAGTTGATTTATTTAAAAAAAAAAAAAATTAGGGATAAGTTAATAAACATAAATCATAGATAGAAAAATCTGGAATTTTATTTAATCTTTTTTAATGCAATTAATGAAAAAAAAAAAAAAAAACAACATAACCTAAGAATCAACATGACTCGATTTTATATTCCTGGAGGGTTTTGCAACTTCGTTGCCTATTTTCTTTTTTTATTAAATAGAGAGAGGAGAGGGTGGCAATCCATAGGGGGCGAAGCCTCTCAGTGACTGAGGATGGACGAATGAATTTGTTCGAAACGTCACCTGCAAACAAAGGCTTTCTTTCCTTTCTCTACTTGAGAAGATCTAATCTAATAGCTAGTATTGTTTTCTTCTTCATTTTCACACAACTTATTTTTTCATTTCATTTGGACCATACTATCCCAAGATTAAAAAGATCGTGTGATATGATAACAAAATATAATTCCTAGTTTGCGAAGAGTGTATCGGGAATCTTTCTTTACGTCTTTTCTCAAATATTTATAATTTTTTTACTTTCATAATCCCAATAATAAATTTGAATTCAATCTTTGAAACTTCTCAACTGAAATGGATGAAACTCTTAATGAGATGTTATAAAAGCTTTGAGCTTAGAATATATTAAAATAATGAAAGAGAGAGATTATGTCATTGTAAATGCAAATGGAAATTTAAATATAAATGAGATTTCTTAGGAAAAAAGAGAGAGAGAGAGAGAGAGAAAAAGGTGGTTGGCTTTTGTTGCTTCTTACACTTTTTTCAAAATGTTTGAAAAACAAAAAGCTCTTTGATATTGAACTTAAATTTTTTGTTCTCCTGTTTTGTGTATTAATTTGCATCTCTCAATATAAAATGAATTTTGACCCTGTGTGTTATTGCTCCCTCAAGTGAATACATCATTATTTTAAGTACCTTTATTTCCAGCATCCTTTAGGAAGCGAGAGTGTGGTCTTTTCTTCTTCCAAACAATCGAACAATCCCACGACTGTGATTCGTTTTTTTTTTTTTTTTTTTTTTTTAATGCGAAAGGAGGTTTCATTTTATATAAGGTTTTATGAAAGGTAACACCGAGTACGAAATATAATTAAAATGAAAAGAAAAGAACTCGGAAGTGGTTTTTTAGTATTTTTTTTTTTTTTTTTTAGGTCACTCAATGCCTTAAAGTACATTTAATACAAACTCAATACAAATACAATATTAATAGAAAATTAAAACAAATATAAAATAAAATACGTAAGTTACGTTTCGTCAAATTTATGTATGTATTATGTATCTAGACATTATTCATCTCCGGGAAATCATATGTGAGTTTTCCAGTTTACGGAAATTGGCCAAAAGTTGATATTATCCACGTATGTAACATTTAAAGCGTGTTCGAGTAATTACTCGACATAATTCGAAAATTTCATCATCATCTTTTACGTTCTTGTCGTCGCATATGTATATTCTATTTATAAATCAGCCAGTTTCAATGAATATAAATAAAAAAAGAAAAGAATATTGAAATGAAGAAAATAAGGAATGAATTTTGAAAGCACTTGTACAATTCCACATCCATCGGTGGACTTACCCTTTTTATGAATGAACCGTATCATCCCTTATAGGGGTTAGAATTCGTTCCTTCTTCATTTTATTTACTCCCTTCAATTTCATTAACGTTAAATGACTTTTTTTTATGAATTTTCTTCCTATGATCTACCCTACCTAAATAATTTGGCTCCTGATATTTCCTCCCAACTCCTAAAACCTTGATCATTTTCAATTTAGCCCATTCCCTCCTTTCCAGCTTAACTCGCTAATCATTAAAGTAGGACTACTAAACCTATCAAATTTTCCAAAAACAAACCTAGCTGCCTTACTCTCTATTTTCCTCTCTAACTGCTGCAAAAAATGAATTGCAGTAACGTCATTGGAGTCAAAATCTTCTTTCAAATAAAAAGGAACAAATATCGCACTAAAAATGTGCAAAAGCCTCCATTATTTTGTATTTGATAATTAAATAAGCTTTAAAGATTTTGTTATATTCATTTGATGTATTTCATAATTTGCAACATATTAGGAGCAAATGGAATATAAAGCAGAAAAAAAAAAAAAAACCCCCACACAACTCGAATTTATGCGCAAAAAAAGAGCATCATGAGACACGTGTATGTTCTAATCGATCAACTCCACAAAATACATACAACTACTATTATATTCTATTCCCTATGCAAAATTTGATCCCGATCGATGCGAGACAAACATTCAAACATAGCCTCCTCATTCATTCATTTTTATATTAATAATTGTTCTTTTTTTTAAATCTCGCAAATAACAAAATTGAAACAATTAAATTTAAAATTATTTAATTAAAAGTAAAATTGGATTAAAATCCCGCAAATGGAAATAATAAAGAAATTAGATTAGAAATTAAATTCCGGAAATTAATTAAGGAGGGCTCTGTTGAGGAGTCGGTAGGGTGACGCCGTTCTGCACAGGAGATCGCTGTTCGCATCCCAAAAGGGGGTGATTTTTTTTTTTTTTTTGTCTTTTTTGGCATCTGAGACCATTTAGACTCCCTCCTTATTTATTTACTATATATTAATTGCTAGCCAATATAATCAGGACGGGAAGGGAACCACTGATCTTTGGTAGGTGGAGCCAGCCAGGCCTCTAGCTCTGCACCAAGGGACAGGGCATTTTTTCCTTTAAATAAAAATATTTAATGTAAACAAATCCTCAAGTATGCCGTGGATTGGAACAATGGATCCCATCACAAGCAATTCTAAGAGAGGGAGTTGCTGTGATACCCCGTTCTCTAGAAGGGAAATAAAGAAGGATTCCCTCTCAATGATGCACTCTTTGTAAGAAGTGCTGAGAGAGTTCCCCTTCAAACTAGGACATCCTCCCTAAAAGAGAATTGGTTGAAAAAAAAAAAAAGGACCAGATGGAATATGATATAGAAGTAAGTAGTTAGAAATGAAGACAGGCGGAGGAGTTAGAGATAGGAAATCAATTAACTTCATAGTGTGCCGATAGATGGCTACCGCCAGAGATCGTTTGAGTTTGAGGTGTGTATCTCCGTGCACGAAAGCATCTCGGATAAATAAGGAGATTTTTTCTGGCCATTTAATGATCGTAGGATTATTCCATTTCAACAAAAATATCTTGATTTGATTGTAAGATTTAATGTAAAGTGATATTGCTATCATCGCTCAAAGTCAAGCGTTTTAATCCAACTTTAAAAAACAAAAAAAAAAATGATCGATTCTTCATTTGGGATCTTAAGAGGCTATTAGAAAATCATTAATCAAGTGAGAGAAGAAGGAAGCATCAAAGAGAGAGAGAGAAAGGAAGGAAACATTTTGCCCAACATCAACATCTTTTGTATCAACTCTCTTTGGCTTATTTCCAAATGACATTTTTCTAGCCAGAGAAGATTCGTCCTCATTAATGTCAGTGAATACTTTGATCTATTCTTGATAAAATAGAACGTACTCTTCTTTATTTTGTAATCAAAAAAAAAAGCATGAAAAGAAACAAAAGAGATAAGAGGAAGAAGAAGGGAATTAGTATAATAATAAAAAGGAAATATTTTCATGGTTTGAATTATCTATGAAACGAAAAGATAAAATTCTCCTGGCCGCAATATTGATAAAGCAATAAATATGAACATTTTTTTTTTTAATTTCGCAATTCTAAGATATTTACTTTAAACTGGTAAAGTGAAAAAATGAGACACTCACGGAAGTCACGACCCCACGTCTGAGTTTTAACATCTTGCAATTTTCAGTTGAGTGAAGCGTAAACGAAGAAATTCCGTTAAATTCACAACTCGAAGACGAGAATTTCATTACATTTCAATTCAAAGGAGCCCCAAAAATGATAAGTTTAGTAACCACTCATCGGAAAAGGATGAAACTTTATCAATTTAGAGGAAAGTCTAAGAAGATATTAAAATATGGAATGAACCGGGGCGGTAAAAAAAAAAAAAAAGACACCCACCAATATTTATTAGGAATTATGATTTTCTCAGCATCCACTGTACCAAATATTTTGAAACTTAGTAGTAATAATAAAAACCTTTATCTCCAGACCTGAACCAAATTTCAGAAGAATCTGACATAAACTTAGGTATAGACTTTGAAATTTTATTTAATCTCTTTGACTTTTATTGTGCATTGAATAATAAAAATATTATAATGGGCGGAGGGGGGGGGGGGGTAATCAGGCTCTTGAGTTTCGCGTCCAATCATAGTTTTTTTTTTAATCCCTATTTATTTAAATTAATTGGTAGCCAAATAAAAAAAAAACTTGTCGCTTGGGACGGGATGCAAATCTTTGACTTTTAGATCAAGAAACAAGACCTCTACTTCTGATTGAGGTTGAGGTTAATTAATAAAAAGAAAAATATATCGGGGATGTACTGGTTTATATAATTTTATATGAACTAATATTTCAAAACATATATAACAATTAATATTTATTA
>JAAAKE020122327.1:0-15302 GCA_010014785.2 Anisolabis maritima
ATCTGAGGCCAATATAATATAAATAAATTTTTGTCGTTCAGGATGCGAGGCAAACTATTGACCTTTGGAGGCAAGACAGGTCAGTTTCTTTATATCTTATATAGGCTAATACAAATTAAGCGCCCTACATAATTTTTAAATTGCTACGCCACTGGCTCACACTTTTATTCAACCCATAAATGCGTATTTTGAAAACGAAATAATATAAATTCCTTGAATAAATTGAACATAAACAATTTTCAAGTGGGCATCGATTAGTTTACCTTGAACCTCATCCAATTTGAGAAAAATATATGAATTTTAATCCAAATCATTCTAGCTGTTTTTCAAAAAATATCAAATAACTTAAAATGCACTCCCAGAATGTTTTTTGGATTTAGAGGACCATATCCTATGAAATTCGAATACTTTTCTTATTTCATATATATTCACATATAGGTCAAAAAGAAAAAAAATCATGGAATAAATTATAGCGTAATTCCCTCTGATGACAAATGCACTTCCCCTTAAAATAAAAAAAAATTTATGGTTTCTTATTACTATTTCAATGGCGTTTTTTCTTAAAACAAATTTATTAAAATTTTCATTATTCATTTTGATTTTAATATTTTACAAACTTTTTTTTTACGATCGATGCTTTTACGTATTTTCCTATTAGTAGAGATAAATCCTAATTTATTGATTTCCATCATATATGCAAAATGATTGCAATCTACTCATGAGTTGGGTCTAAATATTTCAAAATTAAGGATATAAATTTATAATAGAGACTTTAAAATTGAAAGCCATATACAACATTGATTTTTATAGATAAATTGTATATTGCATCAAGTATAAAATTTTAAACTGAGGCGAATGGTTCCATTAGACTATGCATTATCCCGAATACCAAAGGTTTAAATATTTAAATTCAATTGCTCTGTTTGGTGTAGTGTTGTTTACTTTGTTACCTACCCCAAATAGTCAATATTAAAAATTAATAATTGATTTGACTATTGAAGCAATAATATTTATCCCCTCTCCATATTCTCTTTTCTCTCAATTTTTTTTTTCCATCTATAAAGTTAAAGGCTAAGGTGCGAGGTGAATAATTGAGTTGGTTTGTCAAAATTCAAGGGCCGGCTTAGTCCCTAAATAAATAAATGATTTAAGTAAGCATAGGGCTTGAATTCTATGAAGGGGAGGGGAGTGAAAAGTGGTAGTCGCACCTTGAATGCCAAATGTACCTTAAACCCGCAAAGAAGGGGTGAAATAAGGGGTTAGCGGGGGGCTGTCGCACTTTAAAAAAATAAAAGGGTGGGGTCAGGTCCAGCCGAGGGAGTGCATTTATCGGCTGACAGTTTACTATTTTAGGAATTATGGTATTATTCGAAAAATTTTAAAATGAAAGTTATAAACAAGTTAGTAATAATTCGGGAGAGAAAGTATCCAAACTTTTGGGCAATAAATGAAGGTTTTTTTATTTTTAATAGGAGGGACTTTCCGCCCATAAAATAATATTTTGCGTAATACTCCTTTTTAATGGAATTATTTCGATGTCATTGGAATGACACCATCTTTAATACAATACCGGTAGTTTTTCGTCATTAATTACGTTCACTATTTAAAAATCTGGTGTGACTGCACATCTACACAACTTTCTCTTGCTTAAGGTAAGGAAAATTGCTTCTTAAGGTAGCCGATTTATTTCAGTCTTAGAAATTTTTGTTCGTGTGTTAATCAATTATCAATATTATAAAAAATTAAATTAAATTAATTAAATTTCGTTTATTATCAAACAAGGATTTTTTTTTATTTAAGTCACAAGGATTTATACTTATACAATGTGAAATTTTTTATCGTATTTCTATATAGTGAATGTTATAGGGGAATGGCCTCGTAGTCAAACTTTTATAAATTTAAATAAAAAGGTCACAAGGAATTAAAAATATTTATATTTTGTTACCATGGCAACGAGTTCTATCTTTTCCATGGGATTTGAAAATCCTAAATTAAGAGCCCCGCATAATTTCGAGGTCGAAAATGATTAAGTCATCTTAAAGATTATTTAATTTCATTTATAAAATTGTTAGATTAGTTCAAGAGAAAAACCTAAAAACGCACAAGAGTAAAGTGGGACCAAACATTTTTTTTTGGGGGGGTTTAATACAAAACTCATCTAAAAAATATTTTTATGAATTTTAATCAAAATCGTGAAAAAACTAAAAAATATTCATCAGTAAAGTACTATTACTCTTTAGTGAAAAGCTTCGAGAAGAAAGATTAAATATAAAATTCCAGCCTCATATCAGAAATCTTGTTCACACACACATCGATACACAAACAGACAGACCATTTTGCGAGGCCCAGTTGAAGCAAACTTATAAGATTTATTTTTTGTAAAGCTTAATTGGATACAACTTTTTTGTCTTGTGCTTTTTCAATATTTTGTCATTTGTCCAAAAATTTATCAAGGCAGGCTAAACGCCGTAGGAAAAAAATGTATCCCAGATGGAATGAACATTTATTTGACAAATTAAAAAAAAAATAAAAAATAAAAACTACCTCACTCCCTTTATTATTATATTAAGATTATCAATTATTTAAATGAAATATAAAAATCATCCGAATAAAAATCTTTATTCTTGAGAGAGAAATTTTTACCTTAATCATTTACCTATAATAGTTTCGTTCATTGATATTCTAAATTTTAAGTGAAAGGAATTTGTTTTATTTAATTTTTTTCGTCTAGATTCTTGCTATGTTAGTACCCTTAAAATTTTACTTCATTTTTACTTTCCCCCACTATTTTATATACTTTATAATAGTAAAGGAAAAATTTAACCTTCCAATTGTCGAAAGGCACCAAAAATGCAAAACAAAATTTTATTGGTATGGGTATGTGTGTAGATTTTATTTTGGTTTATCGTCGGAAAAGGATGAAACTTTATAAACTAAGTAGGTATTCAAATATGAAGTGAATCAAACTGCAAAGCGCGGTAAATATTATCGCGCACCCCAATTTTCTCAGAATCAACTGGGCCAAATCGTTTAAAACTCGGTGATAATAATTAAGACATTTGTCTTCAATCCTTAGCCAAGTTTCATAACAATCCGTTGAGTGGGAGGGGATTTATTCTAAAAAATACGGGAAAAAATTAAGTATAAGATAATAAACATGTCATCATGGAGACACAACCTTTGGGATTTTATTTAATACTTTTGGGTATTTTTTTTTTTTAGGTTAGAAAGTTTTTTGAGATCCATTCAATTCAGTTGAATCAGATAGAAATAAATAAATGTGTCTCGGATCTGGATCTCAAAAAACTTTCTAACCTAAAAAAAAAATACCCAAAAGTATTAAATAAAATTCCTAAGAGATCTCGAAAAAAAAAAAAACTTCTAGAATGAATTTCTAGAAGCGGGCAATTTTTTTAAATTAAAGTTGATTTAAAAATAAATATTTATTTATCCCTTACAGGGGACTCAAATTCAAGCTTATGCTTATTATAAACAATTCAAGCACTTAATTCATTAAATTCTTAAATATTAGTTAAATATGTGCTCGGAAAATACAGTAATTTCCATGAGTAAATCTTCATAAAAAACCTACATTGATTTTTTTTTTCATCAACGTATTTCTTTCTTCATAAAATTTCCTTTTAATTTTAATAACTATAAAAAACGATTCTGTATTGGAACGATAAAATAAATTTTATATTCAAAATAAATTACATTTAAAAAAATATACATATATATTTATATATCAGTTAATTAATAATTTATCAATATTGGATCTTTAAACGAATTAAATTTTTTAATACTCTTTTGTTTAATAAAACATTTATGACTTATCTCAATTTAACTACGAAGAGGAATAAAAATTTATCAAAAAAAAAATTTTTTTTTTTTTTCATTAAAAATTACGAGATTATTATATATTTTAATGGTTTATCATTAAATTTAAACTGAATGTTTTCGAAATACTGACAGATTAGATTAAATAATAGAGAAAATTGTTTTTATTGATAAATTGAGTCCATGAAACAAGCAAATAAAAAAGATAGTCATCGAAGTTTTAAGTAGGACGTGTGAGACCGTTTTTTAACGTACGCAAATTTAAATTTAATCGACGCTGCACAGTAGAGCTCCGTAGGTTTCAAAAGGGCCTCAATATGCACTCAGCTTTATTCATCCCTGTTTTAGATTCGTTAATCGTTAATCGTTTCCGCTTTTAGAAATTCATCTCAACAGTAAATTTGTTCATAGAATGTTTATTTATATTTATATCTAATATTTACTCTTATTTATTGAAACATTTCATTACATCTTACAAAATAAATACCTCGTGTGGTAAAGACAAGCAAACTAGGTGCAAAATTTTATTCGAGTGAAATTGAAGAAATATAAATAAAGAGTTGTTTGGATTGGATACAACGATGTATGAAATAAAACAAAAAGAGAAAGAAAGAAAATATGATTTTCGGTTGAGTTTTATTGATTATTGTATAAACATCATGTCTAAATTTAGTAATAAATTCTTTATTTTCTTTGTGAAATTCAATAATTTTTTCGAAAATAGATAATTTCAAATTTTATCACTCAGTGTTGGTAGAAACTACACTTGTTTAAAACATTTAGTCAGGTGGTAGTAGGTATTGTGATAATTAAGGAGGTTTAGTGATTTTACTGGAATCTCAATTTATTCCTTCAGAAGGCAGTGGCACATAATAAAAAAAAAAAAAAGAATAAATCCTCCAAATATTTTCTTGAGAAAACTTTTGTTCTAATTTTTTCCTGTCATTGTTAGATTTTTCTAAACATTCTTTAAGAACTCCTTTCCTTTTTTTGAGATTATTTTACTTATCCATGTTTTTTTCCCAAAAAACAGTATCTCAATTATTTTTAATCAGTAAATTTTATTTTACTTTTTTTTCGGTTTGTATTCGTCTCTTATTCAAGTTTATTAGAAAGGAAAAAAAGTCAGTATAATAGTAATTCTAAATATATAATTTTTAATTCTTTATATCATATTTTTCTGTAGAATCAATTTTTTTTTTTTTGATAATTCTCTTAAAAGTCTCTTGGAACCAATTTAACTTTACTTTTAGAGTTTTTAGTAAAAAAATAACCCTTTTTTTCATTATAACTGCCGAAACACTTTTCTCTCTTAGAGGAATACCCGCAATTTCCACTTATTTATTGTTTACTTCAGCGTTTCTTAACCTTTTCTTTACCGTAGACATATAGAAATAATTATTATTCTACATGAACTGGTAAAGTTTATGGTATAAGTAAATGAGATAAAATAAAATATAATCATTATAGATATTTTTTATTATTTATTTAGAAAAATCATACAAAGTTTAAAATCATTTATAAAACGTACAATTAGGAAAATTTATCATCTTTTCGTACGCAGGGAAATTTTTCTACGGGCCGGCGTTTGAGAAACTGGTTTACATCATAGACAACTTTATGCACACAAAAGTTGGCATACAATATCGTTAAAATTTTTATATTTTAAGGAAGTACAAAACAATGCAAAGGATTATTTTTTTATTTATGTTTTCAAAAAGGAGTACGGTCCACAAGTAGTACAAATCTCCCTAAAGGAGTACAGTTGGTCACATTATTGTAGTATTGTAGTCATTGGTCTCGATTCCAAGGAATGAATCAATTGTTAATTTTTTATTTTTCTTTCTTTTTTTTTTTTTTTTTTAATTTATTTAGATTTGACCTCTAGGTCTTAAAATTATATTTGTTTCTTATAAATATTTTTATTTTTGTTTTTGTAATTTCCCTTTATTAATAAAAAAGTTTTTCTTTCTCGGAAACGTTTCTTCTTATTGATCCAATGTTATTAGAAATTTAATTTAAACTTATTATTATTATATATTTTTGTAATTTTTTTTGTTTTTTGCAATTTTGAATGGGGCTGGTCCCCCTTAAAGAGCTACTGATGGAGAGAATCCAATTCGGGGGGAAAGAAATGAAACTTTAAGCTTAATTCAAAAGTTCAGAGAAGTGTAAAGCGGTAAGGATAGGCGAAGCTTTCTCCTATTCTCCTGAATGTAACTTAAATGTTCTTGTGATTGGTTAAAAACTTAGAACAGTTAGTGGGGGAATCCACTATTCTGCATAGGGAGGCAATAAGTGAAGGGACAATTTTTTTTTTGTTATTGGAAATTTATCGAGTTATTGAGCTTTTTTATTTAATCATTATTAATATTTTTTATAAAAAAAATAGCGTTTATCTTCAAAAAAAGTTTCGAACCTTTTAGATTCTCTCTCTGTCATCAGCATAGCAGCACTGTTATTTCTTTTTTTTTTTTAGGTTCTATTTTCCATAGGTGGCTTATAGTAAATTTTATAAAAATGTCATTTTAGTGATATTTATTCTTAATAGAGTATTATATAGACTTTTTTTTTTTTTCTATAAAAGCGTTGTTTGATTAGTTAAAATACGGAAAGATAAAAAGTTAATATTTACCCACACAGGAGTCATTTTGTCAGTTTGTCATGAAATAAAAAAGGTTTTTGGCGAATGAATAAATGTTTAACATTTTACTGAAACTGGATACAGCTTAATAAAACGAAATAGTGGATATGTTTTGGAATAATTCTTATGTTAATTTTATATATTAAATGCTTCAGTTTTTGGTTTTTAAAAATCCTCCCCCTCTCACTTGGCAAATATTCATTTGTTATCTTAAAGCCAAAGGGGGTGTGTTCGGATCCCAAGTCATTCCGATAAAAATTTATTTCGTTGAATAAAAGAATCATAAATAAATGAAAAACTCACAATCTAAACCAAAAAGTAAATAATCAATCAATTGTTAATAATCTTAATATCATAAAAGTATTTAAATTTCAAAAAAATAAATCAAATTGTTGGTTAAATTTTTGCATTATCGCTACAAAAGCAGTAGCTAGGATTCTAAAACCTAGCTTAAATATAAAATTTCAGCCTCGTTTTTGAGAAATCTTATTCAACAGACAGACAGACCATTTTATGAGACCAATTTCGTTTTTAGAAAACGTGTATTTCCGTTTAAATCTCGATATCAATTTTGTTATTTTTGCAATCCCAATACATTTTCACTATATATTACATATATAGGTAAGAAAAAGTAAAAAACAATATTAGGAGCATTAATAAAATAAATGATATAGACAATGACAGAATAATGATTTCTTATTGCAAAATAATGGAAAAGCTCAATTAGCAGATTAAAGGTGAGCTGTAAACAGGAGATTTCGAATGGATAGTTTACGTTAGCGAATCGTCGAGTTGGCTAATAAACGGAACAATAAAAGAGCTATAACTGTTAAATGAATGAATAGCAAATGATCAAAAGTTTTCACCACATTTCAGGTCTGAAAATTCAATGAGGGTTTATTCACAATAGGTTAAAAATGTTTTTTCCTACAGAAATTTTATATTTATATATATATTTCATAAAGAGAACAGAGGGGCCCACACCAAGCCAAGCCTGGTAAATCTTCTGCTCGCTCTCTGATATTCTTTCAGGCTGTGCGGCGGGCCGATTTGCTTTCCCTCCTTTCTCTGATAGCATTTAATTTTCTTTGCCGACTCCGAGAATAAAGCACAATAGAATAGTTCCTGACATTGTTCTCGTCTCATTAAGTGTCTACGTTGCAATACCTTCCTTCTACCTTTAATAATTTTTGCCTTCTTTTCATATTTTTTTTCTTTCTCTGAATCTAAATCTTTTTGTATATTCATTCCCATTACTAGCAATTATAGAGAGCTTTATCCATTTCGGTTCATCATTAAAAATCTAAAATAATAAACTTTGCACTTTTTAGGTTCTTGGAATATGAAAAATGGAGATAAAAATTTCTATATAAATAATTAAATATAGGCCATATTTGAATTTTTTTATATATCATGATGTTATACTCTGCACCTCTTCCTTTTCTTTTACACTCTTTAATCTTTTTTTTTTTTTTTTTGAATTTTTAATAAATATCGATTTTCAGAATGTGCGAAAATCAGTATGTCACGTGATTGCTTGACGCCCAAAGCAACAATTGAGTGCATAAACTTAATGTTAAAGTATAATTGATCACCGTTTCTACAATTTAATTGCTTCCGATTCTATCAATTACAGGCCAGAGGCAATAATACTCCTATGATTTTCATTACAAAGGTTATCCAATTTGCATATCTCTCTATGAGAATTTATGTAAACCTGAATTCTGAAATTTGCATAAAAATTTCCTCCAAAGTTTGAAAACAAATATTAAGAAAAAAAATAAAATTTTTAATTAAAATCAAATCATTAAAAATTAAAAAAAAAAAAAAAAAATAGATGGGCATGAAGTAAATAGAAGAATCCAAATGAAATATTGTTTTCGGGACCTCGGGGGTATTCACCATCCATCTTCAGGACGTTCGCTCGTCAGTGTAACTTACCATATTAACGAACTTTATTTTAACGGCCTATGACCTGATGATGGTGTAAGGTTCCGAAACGTCAACAAGGTCAAATAAAACCGAAAACAATCTTTCATTTGGATTTCTTTATTAAATATTAGCGAATTTCCTGGATAAAAGGAGAATAGAAAATAAAATGGTTCTCTCCTACTCTCATTTTTACTTTGCTCCAGGTGATCAAGATAATGCAAAATTTCTAAATCGAGATTTCAATGGAACACCTTTGATTCTGAAAATATAATTTCCCGAAAATGATCAGTAAATCTATCCAAAATTAAGCTACAAATTTATTAACGATCTGCTTAGAAGCACAAGTGGTGGTTAGGTCCAATTAAACACAAATACAAATTTACACATTACACACTAGAAAACAACAAACAATAAACAAAACAAATAAAATATAAATAAAAATATAAATGCATGTTCATTAACAAATAACATGTTCAAACATTTGTATCGAAAGAAAAAACAATTAAAAAGTGCGCGCAACACGTGACCAGGAGTAAACGAAGCACTAACCTTAAGCTGTTAAGGAAAAACTTTAACAAGGATAGTACTCACTCCATCTGAGCTAATCTCTGCACTTGAGAGCTAAATAAAATTTTCACACAACTCTAGTACTTTAGGACTTGACAAAATTTATAATCGATTTAATCATAGAGAACAATTCCAAGTAGTGACAGACAGACTGTTCCTCAAATCAATAACAGATCCAAAAAAAAAAGACTAACATGAGATAGCAAAATCGGTCGACTGTCAGTAACGCCTTACTGATGTAATTTTTCACTTTTTTGTATTTTCCAGGCATTAATTTTTTTAAATTTTGAATATCAATTATATCATTAAAGAAATTTGAAATGTAAATTTTGAGTTTAGTATGCAAAGCCCCTCTAGAATTCTTTCCTCTTGCAGTTTATTATATTTTGATTATTTCTGATTTTTAAGAAATTTGTTCTGTATAAAAACTATTATAAATTAAATTTTAAGAAATTCCCAAATATACGTAACTAGAATAGTAACTAGTAACAATTCAAATGTAGTGAAAATTCTTCATATTTCAATTTTTGAAAAAAAAAAAAAAAAAAAAGAATTTAATTTATAATAGTTTTTATACAGAACAAATTTCTTAAAAATGAGAATTAATCAAAATATAAGAAACTGCAAGAGGAAAGAATTCTTGAGGGGCTTTACATACTAAAATCAAAATTTACATTTCAAATGTCTTTAATATTATAATATAATTATAGTCACTAAAAATAATGCCATTCTTTACAGTTTAAATATAAAATTCCTGTTCGCATAAAAAGTAAGTGAAAATTATGTGGAATCACTATATTTTATTAGATTATTTTTTCAGGCCGGGGAAATTCTTGATTTCAACATCGAATTTAATTTCTTATTCAGCTTGGGAATAGTAATATATAATTCATGAACAGTACTTATTTTTTCAAGTCTTTCCGACATCAGCCATTTGAATCCGTCAAATTTATTTATATTAATTGGTAGCCAATATATAAAATAAATAAATTTTTTTCGTTCAGATCGGGAAGAGAAGCACTCACCTTAGAGGTGGGGCCTCTGCACCAAAGAACTAGCAAAGCAAAGGCTATAATACTCTTTTCTTCTTGATTAAATTTACTAGCTTTAATATAAAGTGTAGTCTCAATTTTCTTCTCTTTCAAGAAATTTTAATTTTTTCCTTAAAAAAAGACAATTTTATAAAAGAGAGCTTCTTTTAATGCGATGCACGTGAAATTTTATAACGAAAAATTTAAGATTAACAAATTTATTTATTATTTTTAAGATATAGACTTGAAACGATTTTTAACGTTATATCAAAGTACATCAATTGCAATCTAATTGGTTTAAATAAATTTTCGTCGGATCCGAGCCCACACTTTTTGACTTTTAAGGCCATCAATATTGACAATATCAATAAGTCTAACCTCTCGGCTACGGGTTGGGTGGGATTAAACATTTTAATAAGATTTTATTTATTTGTTCAACATTTAACAAGTTTTTTTTTTTTTTTTTTTTATTTTTTAATTTATATAATCGCATTCTAATTTTGAATGTTTTTTGATTTTATTTACATATCAAATAGTCAACTTGCAAATGAACGTAATGAGCTTGTTGGCAAAATCAACTCTTTTGAGACCGCCATTGGAAACTTTCTAAACAAATAAAGAGTTTCAGTTTCTACTGAGGATGAAATATAATAATATGTTTATTTAACGACTTAATTAATTAGAATATTTATTTTAGAAAAGAGAAAAATCATATTTAATTTCAAAAAACTTCATTTGGAAATTTTTATTTTATTTAATTTCACTTATACTTAATAAGAGTATTTTATTAAATCATATTTTGAAAAAAAAAAAAAAAAAAACAAACAGAAATGAAGAGCAATGATGGTAGCTGTTCGATTCTCGTTAGCAGCGTTGAAAATATAAATAAATAAATTATAATTACCTGCTAATTGCTGACAGTATATATATATATCGGTCAATAGAATAGAATCTTAATAATATTGATAATCTTCAAAGACAAGGGATGTCGATTCGGATCCCAAGTAGTCCGATGAAAATTTATTTAAATAAATTAAATTCCAATTGGTATAAATAAATAGGCTTAGATAGTTAAGGACTCCATATAGTAGACGGTAGGCTATCGCCCATCTGTACTTTTCTTTATCCATCATTAATTAGGGTAGTAATAAATTTGCAGTCCGTTTTGCTTTTATTTCAACCGAATCATTGAGAAATGAGTTAATAAATTTTAAATGTTATTCCATAGACCAATATAAATTCTAAATAATCCTACTATATATTAATTTATTTTTCAGTAAATTTGCATTGAATTAGAAATAGCAGAAGTAATTTTTTAAACCTTAAAAAAAGATTTCTTTTAATTTGTACTTTATTATCTCACGTCAGTCTAAATCAGAGAAAGCTTAAAAATATATATAAACCAGGCAACATGTTTTGTTGTAAATATTTCGTGTTAATGTAGGGTTGTGTGGTAATGGCTGTTTTGGAGTGAGCGAGAGAGTGGGGGGGGGGGGGGGGGGGGAAGCAGAAGTAGCTCTTGGGAAGAAGAGTTGCTGAAGAATGGTTGGGAGTCGTCTTAACCCATAACTCAGACATACAGACAGACTAAAAGCAAAAGAAGTCAGCCGGCAGTAGTGCATAAATAAAAAAAGGATTTACTTTCGTACATAAAACGGGTCAGAGTAAAAAAAAAAAAAAAAAAAAAGAAAAGAAAAGGGAAGAAGAGAGAAAGAAAAGAATGAAGGACAAGGGCTACTCACTCACGCCCTTGCACACACCAAGATGGCTACCCAACCAAACACAAGACATAAAATTAAGATGGATTTAGCAAGACAGAAAAAAAAACAACTAACTTGACTTTAATCAGTGCAAATCAAATTAAATTTTTTTTTAAGTCTTTATCTGTTTTTTTTTAAGAAAAATGTTGGGATTTTCGAGAAAATTTTCAATTTAAATATTAAAAGATCAATAATTGCAAAGACATAAATAAAAAAAAAACAAAAAATCTATTAATATATTAATAGCGGAGTGTCTATCAGTCCGTCACGGAAATTTAAGCCATTTCCTGTTGAGCTTGAAACTTTTTTATAATATATATATATATATATCAGAAAGGTTTCCGCAGTTGGATGTATGAACTCGAAGTCATCTCAAACACCGGCTTTAACTCCTGAAAATTTTACTCTCTATAGACTTCCCCATTCAAAAATAATAGAACAAACTCTATCTTTTGTTTCCTCTTAATGGATAATTAAAAGACTTGCATGAAATCCGAAAATATTAATAAGAGGCTAAACATTTTATAATTTTTTTGAAGGAGCTGGTTAAAGATGTGTAGAAGGTTTTATTTAATAAAGACCCAAGCAACTATTTCTTATATAGGAACTGACGTTTCGGTCCCAATCTCTTTTACGGACCGTTAGGTAAAAATTTTCTCAAAATAAATAATATCCATCTATTCTTTACTATAACAAATGAACTGTTCGGAACAAAATAAATTAGTAATCAATCCTCGTATTACTTATTTTAAATTAAATAGTGTATTTTTCGACGGACTGGCCAACATTTCTGACGGACTGGCATCCAAACATCAATACGCTTTAAATTAAACCAATTTACAACAACATGATTTTAGCTGATTATACAAATTATAAACAATTGTAAAAAATACAATATATATATATAAACCCAGAGCAGTGTTAATATATAAATCCTCTCTGAATCATCTAGGGACATTTTATTCATTTATATTTTACTTGGATGGAATTGTATAAAATAAATTAGACCAACGCCCAATTATAAAGCATACAATGCAAAAGACAGAATGAATGAATGAATGGATGGATATAATCTCATTCTTTTTTTAAAACAGTTATAAATTAAATTATAAATAAATATTAATCGTTTAAATAAAAGACTATTTTTAAGTAATTGGATAAATATAGAAATTCTCTTTTCATTATAAACATATATAATTTGTGTTCAAACCATGAATTACATTTCTGTACGATTGTAATGTTGAATTAAAATTCTTTTTATAATTCACAATCGGATTGCTAATAATATATATGGATTATAAAATCTTTCTTTTAATTATGAAATTTGATGATTTTGAATTTCATGTAGGTTTTAATTATCCACTAAGACGAAACAAAAGATTATCTAATTACTTTTGATATATAACAGTCTGTCTGAATGTCGAAACGGAGATTTTTCTATGTGTAGAAAATTTTCCCTATAGTTGATATTGATTAGAGAGAGCTCCAACTGTAACCCTGAAGAACTCGAGAAACGTGGAGGGATTTGAATTGGATTTTTTTCATTTGGTTGAGAATTTTTCTTACGATGTTCTCAGCTATATATAATTAACATCAAACTGGAGCCTGGACCCTAATGCAAGTATGCAGCATCTTTCATTCCAAATGAGCAAGTTATATTAATCCGGCCAAATATGGGAGTGTACCAAAAAGTCCCAATTTATGAAAAGCCAGGTGCGCAGCCCACCGATAATGATTAAATAACTAATTAAAGCCCTAGAAATAATAGACTCAGCAAGTTTCATCAAAAGCATCCGTTTAATTATAAAATTTTTTTTGTTTAATCCAATTAACTGCTCTATCCTATAAGAGTCATTATATATTTTAAAAATATTTTAGGATTATATCTCTTTTATTTATTTAATAATACAAACAGATCGTTTGGTAATTTTTCATTGTTTGTATGGATAATTTACAAGAATTATTTTAAAAAATAATAATTTTTTGTTGATTTTTTCGCGCTAACGCCTCGGTATTATCTATATCTACAATATAATTTGATGTTTATTAATAGTCTTTTGACGGGTGTCAATGTGAAGTGTGTAAATGAACAAGGGGGGGAGCCTAACACAATAATCTAAACAACATGAAATTATTTCAATCATTAATTAATTGGACATCCATCTATATATTAAAATAAAACAAGCAGAAATTTATTTTTAAAAATCTAAAATTTTTCTCTAAATACAAGATAAAAATAAATTTCAAAAATAATGGACAGTTTTTATTTTTTTTTTTAAATACATGATTTGTTTGTTAAATATTAAAAGTTAAAACGATAAAATATCATTATATATAATATATGGTTATTTTTTTATTGTTAGTCTTCAGTTTATAAGTCCAAAGGATAAAATTAATTTACTGCCATCTTCGGTAAGCCCTAAACTCGTTTGGTAATTTTATTATAATTTTTTGACATCTGAAGCCATTTAGTCATCTATTTAATTGATTAATTGGTAGCCACTATAATTAAATCTTATCGCTCAGGAGGGGATTTGATCTTAAAGCAAGAGCTTTCATTTAAATGAGAATTAAAATTTATAAAATTATCAAAGTGAGTTTTAATTAAAATTTAAAAATTGTTTTTAAATCTTTCTTCGTCCTTTATTTATTTATATTAATTGGTAGGCAATATAAATACATTTTTGTCGCTCAGGTCGGGAAGCGAACCATTGACTTATGGTACGTGAGGCGAGACCAATCTTCTTGCACCAATTTTTTAATTAAAATTGAAATATTTTAAAAAATCCAGTACCTTCAGTTCAAGACAGAATTTTTAAGATTTTTATAAAATGTTTACTTTATTTTTAAATTGAAGTTTATATTTTTCTTTTTTTTTTTTTTAATGTTTTTATAGTTTACTATTTTATAAAATTAGTATGATCTTTGGCTCCCGATTAATAAATTTAAAAAAAATTTAAAGTAATTATTGTGCTAGAAATAAATAATTCGATTAAATTTTTAATTATAGACACTCGAAATGAATTTTTCCAAGTTCTAATTTTAAACCACCTTCGAAAAAAATCTCCAAATTGAAAAAAAAAATCCGTCAAATACCACTGCAATTCATCCGATACAGACAGACAGAATTTATCTTTGCTAAATAAATTTTTATCAGGCCGCCCGGAGTTTCAAATACCTTTTTTTTTGGCTTTTAGTTTTCACCAACATCACAACTAAAATTTATATAAAAATAAATACATCTATATATATGAATCATTAATATACTATGGATTATTATATGTATATATTGGATCCCAAATCTAAACATTGTTTTTCTTAATAGAAAATGAAAAAAAAAGGATGGTCCAGCCAGGGGAAAAATCACATTCTCAGTCGACGTTTCGGGCACAAATCACGCCCTTCCTCAAAAGTTTTCCTTAATGTTTTTTTTATTTTTATCTCTATTCTGCCATGCACCCGATTGCCCAGAATTCTTTTTATACAAATTAAGTAGACTAACTAGACAGTTGGTGTTGATTTTTTTTCTTC
>JAAAKE020122338.1:0-15301 GCA_010014785.2 Anisolabis maritima
CCGGTTGGTTACCCCTGGTGTATCGTGCACTAATGGCACACACCATTCCCTGCCGGTTTCGAGTTCTCTAACCCATTTCCGGTCACCCTCCCCAGTCCCCCATGATTTTCCCCTTCAATAAATGAAAAACAACTTTTATCATGTAAAATTTCCTGTTTTATTAATTAATGAACCGAAGTTTAGAAAGGGGAGATAGTGAGATGACTTAAAAATTTTGATCTTTAATTTTTTTTAAAAAGGAAAATTTTGCAACTTGGAGTAAATTCTGACTTAGGCCCTTCCCACTTCCCCTTGGTTATGCTCTTTATTATATTTTATTATATATCTTGAAAAAATAAATTTTCCAATTTTTTGAATAGGAATGTAAAAAGGTAATATATTTTTCCAGGAACTTGTTAATACAAGATCTCTTAATAAATCCATTCAAATACATAATTCATCTCTATATAACATTTTTTTTTTATTTGAATTTTCAGAGAATTCCATATAACGAGATAAAAATCTCTTCAATTATATTTATCCTATATTTCCATTCATTAAATATCCCTCTCTGATGTATAAATTGAAAATTTTCAAGAATAAATACGGAATTAGATAGAAGGCATGTTACAAGTGGAATTGTATGCTAACAATTAATTTATAACCAGGAAGTATTGTTTTAACTATTTTATAATCATTATAAAATATTCAAAATGATTGTTTTATTTAGATTTTAGAAAATTTTAGCTATTAAATGTTTCATTAAATTTTTTATATTTATTAAAAAAATAGTCTGGTGGTAAATTTATTATATCCTTTCACAGGAATAATTAATCAAAATACGACTTTCTTTTACTTTATTTCATGAAAGAAAATTTTATCGTTTAAAAGCAAAGGTCAGGAAATAATTAAAAATTTCTTAATCATTAATACTGATGATTTTAAAACATTCTCTATTATCAGAGGTCAGAAATTAACTTTCCTACGGATTAGTGATAGAGACCTAAAAATAAATAAAATTTGTGTCATGTTAAAAAAATTTTTTTTTTCCCTTGTAAGGCTTAATTTTTCCCAACTACAGTACATTGCCCTTATTTGTCTTCTCCTTTTACTCATTATTTATTTTTATTAATCATTCAAATTAAAAAAAATAATAATTTTTTTAGGATGACTAATCGACTATAATTGGCTCATTTCTAATTCCCATGTGTTATTGTATATAAGAAAATGTAAAGTAGATATTCGTGCACCTACATGAATATACCATCCGGTGCATAAGTTCGTTATTGTTTGGTTGCTGGAAGATACGTAACCCACTCAATAATGGATTTTTCAATTAATTTCTCCTCCTCCTCTAGAAAGGACCATGCATGGTCACTTAGGAGATTTGAAAACCTGTGGAGAAATTAATCGAATAATCCATTTGGGTTGTCTACCTTTCAAGAACTAATTAATGCCACCTAGGATAATTAGATTTTTCAAGAATAAAAATTCTTTGCTATGAGATTATTTAGTTATTATGAAATAAAATTTGTCTAAGTGATTTATCTATTTTAAAAATAAAAAAATTATTAGTTTTTAATTACTCATTAATCATTTTATTTTATGAGATTCTTTTACTTTCCGTTAGATAGGAAAATATTTTCTTTAAAAGAGTATAATAATTTTTAATTTAAATCTTTAAAAGATATAATAGTTTATGAGCGTTGAGTTTTGGAATTTAGAAAGTGGCCCTTTGGGGCCGAAATAGTTTGTGTTAACGCTCTCTCTTTTTTTGTGAGAGACTCTCTCAATTCGGCATTGAAGATTAGTGCTTGAATCAGAATGCCCTCCTCAAGATAATCAAGAGGAGGAGAGAGAAAGCCTCCTCGAGAAGAAAAAAAGAAGTGCGACCTATTTGGGCCCTATTCATTCCAAGACAAGCATCTTAATAATCAAAATAAATAAAGCCGCATGGATCTCAGGTCAATGGCCTACAATGAAGGGAACAAATTGAAAAGATAAATAAATAAATATAGAAATAACAAGGATCAAACATCAAGTATTAATAGAATCATCATCATAGTAGTATTAAATATCAATACAGTGTTTGGATTATCTATTATAATATAAATTTTTATTTTGTAACCGGCTCTTAATGATGATGATGAAATTTTATGAACCTACTGGTGTGGAGGCATTTTTGGGAAAATTAATTTAAGACAGTGGCCAACAATCAAGGGAACAAATTGAATTGATAAATAAATAAATATAGAAATAACAAAGATTAAATATCAAGTATTAATAGAAGCATCATCGTAGTGTGGTGTCAGGGGGGCTGCAATTTGTGGGTTCTCGGAGACACAATATTTCATAATAAACTTAAAAAGCCCTTTTATAATTTTTTTTTTTATGATGAATGAAAAAAAAAATATCTCGTGAGAAAATTTTGGATGAATACAATTTATTTTTTAAATAAATGTAATATAAAATGGGGGCACATTACTTACTCATCGTGATATAAATCAGCGTTTATTTATTTATTTTTAGTCTTTTCGGCATCGGAGGCCTTTTAGACTCCGTCCTTATTTATTTATATTAATTGGTAGCCAATATAATATAAATAAAATTTTGTCGCATAAATCAGCTTTTTTAAACCTCTGAGGCTCTCTAATCGTGTTTAATTCATATTGTTGCAGATAATCTATGTCGCCTATATCACAAATTCTTTATATTTCAAGAACCATTTGTTTCTTGAAAAGATTTAACAAGTTACTTGAAATTTATGATAATTTATAATTGAATAAAGAGATTTATTTTAAATATAGACAGGGAATATATTTTGTATGATATTTTTGTACTAAGAAAATCCCAAAAGTTTTTTTGTTTGTTGAAACCTCGATTTCGAAATTGTGGACATTACTTTCATTAACCTCGATAAGTGAAAGTAAAAAAAATTTTCTGAAAAATTCCTTATCATGATTAAGTATAAAATGTTTCTAATAATTTATTTTCTTTTTAATACTGTTTCTTGATGTAATATAATATTAGAAAATTTATTCCTAGAAATTAATTAGTACTACTTTATTAATATTAAATTAATACAACAAATTACCCTTAATTATTATTAAAAATTAAATTAATATTTCTTGAAGACATTAATTATTATCATTATTTTTATGATAATGAATGATTCATTAGTGAAGTGAAAAATGAATTCATATAGAGGAAAATACATGAATAAAGAACATGAGAGGGAGAGAGAGAATCAAGTGTAGGGAGGAGCAGAGTACTAATAGGAAGTCAGCATCGCCTTTGATAATATCATAAGTTCATCTCTAATGGAATATGATGATTAATTTAATTGGCGTATTGATCGATGACTTGGTTTAATTGGGTTTAATGCATTTCCAATTTAAGCAAATTGGTTATTACAAATATCTATATAATCCATATTATTATTATTATTATTACTGATCCATAATGGGGGAGAGAGGTAAAGTTTCATTTCCGAAAAGAATTAGATTAGGGGCATTAAAATAGATTATAGAGGTAGGAAAGATAGATTTTCTAACCACTAACTTTTTATAAATAAAATTATATCAAAAAAAGGTAAATTATATGTGAAAAAATACAAAAATATTTATTTTATAATTTTTTTTTTTCATTCATAATTATTTCAATTTTATCTTTTTTATTGCCCTCACCTCTGGCCTAAAAAGTGAAGTTGATGTTTTCAACAAGGAGTAGCTCTCCAATCAGTCGAAGAAAATTTTATTTAAACCAAGTGATAAAAATATACATAGGTTGCTGATAAAAGTTTCGATTAAATAATTAAATTTTTAAAAAGTTTATAAACCAACAATATGACATTAAAACAACTTGAAGGCCATTTGCTTAATTAGAATTAAGAAATGATTTATATATCTAAGAGATTAAATATCCAAAATCCCATTTATATTTTTTCCATTTTAAGAAAACTTTACTTTTTTTTTTATCATCTCTCCTTTAAATAGAAATAAAGAAAGCTAATAAATATTCACTTCTTGAAGATTGAAGCTTTATAAGAGCTTTTAGGAAAAGTGATATCATTTATTCAATTCCTTCACTTTGAAAAGCCTTTAGAATAGTGGAAGGTCCAGAAACCTTTTCTAAGATATCCTTTAAACTCTTTATATAGCACGTCTATTATTGGATTTGGCAGAGAACTTTGAGGTCAAAGGATTATTTACAAATCGATTTGAAAATTTTGACTCGTTTAAAAAATTTGAATTACGTCTTTCTGTTTATTTACACGGATTTCTAAAAAAGTTAAATTAACTGCTAATAGTAAAATAGATTGCTACAGTAATAGTAATTGTTGTATATGTATGACTCTCCCCTTCTCATCCTCATTTCTATTCGTCGGAATTTTAGTTTGTATTGAATAATGTAATGTAAATGTAGCGAAGTGGAGTTGTGCACTTATGTGGCTGACACACGATAACCAATTAGGTTAACCTGTGGCTTGCCAATGTTGCTGAGTTTCATTCACAGTTGGTTGTATCTCCTGCTTGTAGAGAGAACATGGTCCATTCGTTATCTATGTTCTCTTGTCAGTGAGATGCATTAATTACTACAAGCCAATTTCGCTGAGAGAGAGAGAGAGAGAATATTGGTCCTCAACCTCCTAAACTAAGACTTCTAGCTGTCTGTCTATCTGTCCATCTACGGTAATTCTGCACAACTCAGCAAACCATCACTCAATAATTTAATGATATATCAAAACTTTCTCTTCCTTTCTACTATTGAAAAAGGTTAAAGGATTTGAAACAATGTGTTGTCATTAAATATATATATATAACAGAAAATTTGAGTTAAAAACCTAATTTTTTGTTAAATCAAAAAAAAAATTCTTTGAAAAGGCATATAAAAATATTTTTATTTAAAAATAAATTTGGAAACTTATTAAAGATGTCATCATGATTCGTTCGCTATTGGAATTTAGAACAAAAATTGTAAATATTTTAAGATTTCATTAACCCCTTAACGCGCGCAAACGTATTAATACGGGCGCGCAAAACCAGGTCCAACTTTTCTTTCATACAAAATTCGATCTGCAATGCGATTCAATATTCACTATAATTATTTATCCACTATTTTTATTGAATTTTTAATAATTTTTGCATTTTTTTAAAAATATTTATTGAAATTAAGGTCCAAATATGTATTTTCTTAAAGAAAAAAAATTGATTTTTTTTTAGTCGGTTGTGCGTTAAGGGGTTAAGGATTAATTATGAACCTCTAACAGCCTAAAGCAAGTCCGGCGGTCCTCCTTTTCGGATACACTTAGTACACTTTTTATACGTATCATGTAAAAGAAATGCCAACGTAAAAACGTGCAAAAAAAAGTTGTTTAAAATATATTATTATTCGAGGATCATGTGCTCATAGGTCACTATTTGCTGATTGGCTGATATTTAATGTTAAAACATGAAAACAAAAAAAAAAAAACAATGTAAAAAGAAAAAAAGTTAATTTCAATAATGGATAAAAATAATTATAAAAAAAAAAATATTTCATTTTAAAGAGAGTTGGATATTGATTGATTAGAAATACTAATGAATTTTTTTTTATTTAACAGATATAAAAACATCAAATTAAAAATGATATTAATAAAAATATGTCATCTTGTGAATTATTAAACAACGACCGGCCAAAGCCGAAGGGTCAACTTTACCAATCTTTTACTAACAAATAATAGTGGGAATAGAAGAGACAAAAGATATTTTTTTTTGTCTATAATTTGATTAAATAATTAATTTTTATTATTATATTTAAATGGTTTTTTGATTAAGCTCTGAGCTCGTCATCGTCAATTTTTAAATCTCCATGGAAATTAATAAATGAGATGCGTTTTAGAGGAGCTCGGAGCAATTAGTCGAAAAATCAATAATAAGTCGGTTTCGGTTGCCATCAGCAAGCAAATAGGAACGAATTTGTGCACCCCATGGTGTGTGACTTCAATACATTCCTTATATATGGATTAAGTAAAAAAAAAAAATTTCGAGACAAACAATGAAAATCAAAAAGAAATATTTCTTAAACATAAATCCTTTTTTTTTTTTAGAAGTAACAATATAATTCAATAATAATAATAATCTCTCTTTTGGCATTGTGTAAAATTAATTTTCCTTTCTTAAAACATATGCTTAAAGCTTAAGGTCAAATATATATATATATATATATATATATGCTAATCTGAGAGATAATGACTTTCTGGAATCTAGTGAATATGATTAGTAGACTGTGTTATCTGCACACAAGTGCACATGTTTTTGATTATAATCTCGTGGCGGTATGAATATAGAAAAGCAAATGAATGTTTGTGTGTGTGTGTGTGTGTGGTGGAGTGAGTGAATCTTGGTGCCATTTGATGAAACGCTGCAAATAAAGCGGCGCGCAATCCTATCTGTTTGCTTTAGGAGCCGCGATTGGATTAAATAGAGAGTCAAAGGGAATAAATACAATCCGGCCAAGCTATTATATTTTAATATTACATTCGGACAGAATTCAATAAACAGATCGTGAACAAGTTTAAATTGAAGTTGAATTATAGAGCGACCTTTTCAAATCTAAAATTGGAATATAAATTATTCTCTTTTATATATATATATATATATAAAGGAATACAATATATAGAAAATAACGAGGTTTGAATGCTAAAAATGCAAATATAAACCGCTTTAATTGCGTCTATTTAAATATAAATAAAAAAAATTTTGGGATCGAAGATAATGAAGTCAAATTTATTTTATTTATTCACAAACATACATTTAAATGAAAATGGATGGGGTTCTTTTTAACCCTCTTCTTTTACTATTATCGAATTTCATTTTTTCTTTTCGATTCGCCTAAATATATATATATATTCATTTGGAAAGAAAATTAGATTTAACAACGCAAAGGTAAAACATCAAATTTTTATTTTTAATTTGGTTTTTGGAAAATTTATTAGGAGGGTCATAGCTGTAGGAATAGGAGGGAGCCCTGTCCCGTACGTAGATAGATTCATATATTAATTCTAAATATAAAATAATATTGTACCAATATTTAAACTAGGAGAAAAAAATTTGGCACTTTTCGAAAAAATTAAGAAATGAGGATTGAAGTTGAAATCACTAGTCTGAAAAAAGAGGGTTGCAAGCTACCATGAGTAATAGAAATGGGTGTTTGTTTGCTGGAAGGTAGACAACCTAAATGACCAAACACTAATAAATTTTTTGATTAATTGCGCCTTAAAGGTTGAGTTTTTCTGCTTAGAAATTAACAAATGAGTATGAGGTAGAGGTCACGCTTCCTCTACCAAAGGTCAGTGTCATCCTGAGCGACAAAAATTTATTTAAATAATATTGGCTACCAATTAATTTAAATAAATAAATGGCCTCCGATGTCGAAAATGTCTTTAAAAAAAGATCCCTGGTAAAACAGCGGTCGTCAAAATTTTGGTGGTCCACAAAAAAATCTTTTAATGTTTGCACTTAATAATAAATCTATAGAAAATGATGAGAGAATGGGAGAAATCAAACAACAATAAAATATAAGGATAATTATATCATTTACGAGTATTTACAAATATTTTGCCCGGCCTGCTGACAGACCATCTTCAGTGCAAAATTAATTAATGGTGGGCCCACGTCTAAAAAGTATTAAGCATATGGTTTAGCGACAGACCAGCCGAAATATTTGCAAATAAATTATATAAACTTATATTTTATTATTGTTTGACT
This sequence comes from Anisolabis maritima, assembly GCA_010014785.2. NCBI lineage: Eukaryota > Metazoa > Arthropoda > Insecta > Dermaptera > Anisolabididae > Anisolabis > Anisolabis maritima. Next base: position 7,728 of record JAAAKE020122338.1, read on the forward strand.
ACTCTCCATCTCTTATCGACTATATGCAGCATGAATTGTAACGTTTTCAAAAAATTAAGATCTCTAAAAAATGATTCTCCGCGTAGCTTGTAATGACACCTGGGACTGAAATTATTTTTATAAAAAGAAATATCAGAATAATATTATAAAATTTAAAATGAATTACTTTCCAACATTATATGACAAGATATTTTATTTTTAAATCTGATAGAACGAATTTTATAAAACATTTTTGTATATGACATTTATATCAAATTTTAAAATAAGAAAAATATAATTTTAATATTAAAAAATATTTCTTGGAAAATTATTATGTTGAAAAATAACATGTGTTTGCGAATTTAGTCATTTTTATGTTATTAACTGGCGAACAATATATAGCTAGACATCTGGGTCATAATAACGGAAACATATCGGAACTTTATGAACTTCTGACATTTATTTTATTTATAAATAACAAAATTATTTTTAAAAAAGTTAAGAAATTATCTTCTTAACAATATCTCATAGATATGAAAATCGCTAAAAAAAAAAAAAAAAAATAAATTGAAATTAAAAGATATTTAAACTGAAAGTGAATATTGAAAAACCTAATTGGAGTAAATAATTTAGATGATGACGCATTAGGAGTTCAAGCCCCTTAGTAAAGAAAAAAGGAAAATAAAAAGATCTAAGACCCCACGAGAAAAGCGATAATAATTACAAAAGAAAAGGATCGACCTAAAATATACTGTATTTTAGGGGAAATATAATTTTAGATTACCGGTATGCAATAAGAAAATTAAAATTCTCATTGAATGGTTTTATTTAAAAAATTTTTATCATTAATAATGAATCCTCACCTTAACATTTATGTCAGGGACTCCAAGTTACGCCAATATTTATTACTTCCATGATAAGGGCTCGACACAATTAAAGATGTGACATGAGAAAGAGAACAGGTCTGATAAAAAGAAAAATGACTCAGAAGCGAAAGGAGAAATGTCAGTCTTAGCTCTGCAACTCGAAATCATCAATCCACTAACCAGCCCCTAAACGTTATGAAATATAAAAAAATATATTTTAGAATCTTATAAGATTAAACCGAATTAATTTCTTTTATTAATATTTAATAGAAATATTTTCATTAAAGCTATATAAAAAAAAATATAACAAGAAATAATGAGAAAATAAAATGTAATATTTATCAAATTTTAATCAAAGTCAAAGATGAATGAATGTCAAGTGAAATTTTTTGAAAGAGGCGCAGAGGGAGAATGAAAAGGAAGCAAGAAGGTTCAGAGATGGATTATCGCCTATTTTGATGTGATTTGATTTGGCTCCAGTTTAATCGGTGGTTTAGAAACCGGTGAATAGCTAAGCAACAACAAGAGTAACCCCATCAAGTACACTCTCTCTCTCTTCGCATTCATCAAAACTCCTCCTACCACAAATCTTAATGAAAACGTCGAAATCACAAATGTTAGACACTTTGTAAAGGTCCTCAATTTGAATCAATTATAAAATAAAATTAATTTTCTAGACGATTAAAATACCTTTCAAATTCAATTAAGTGTAGATGAATTTATTATTAAACAACAGATAAAAATAGACATTTTTTTAATGCTATATCTAAAATTAAAATAAAGATGCGTTAGATTAGATGACGTCCCTAATACGAAATGTAAAATATTAAGTATTTTTATTCTATTATTGGTGTCAAAAAAAGTATAATTCCTTTTTATATAATTGCGGAATCCCCAATACAAATATGAAAAATTTGAGACATTGTTACTATAATTAAATTCTTTTTTTTTTTTTTTTTTTTTTTTTGTTTTTTTGGTTTTTTTATTTTTTAAACATTTCCTTTAAAATTAATTTACCTTTCGTTTATTTATTTATTTTATTTGTTTATTTGCGTAATCCCAAATACAAAAATAAAAATTGTGTGACTTTTTTTCTATAATTAATTTTTTTTTTTTTTTTTTTTTTTTTTTTTTGGCATTTGAGGTCATGTAGACTTTTAAACGATACATGTAAATATAAGTTACGATCCGTATATTTATTTACATTAATTGATAATTGTTTTGAATAAATTTTCACCGGATCCCTGGGATCCGAACTTACACCCTTTGGCTTTGAAGGTTATTGACAATGATAATATCTTTAACCTCTCGGGTAAAGAAGCGGGGAATTAAATTATTTTGAAAAAAATTAAGTAAATAAGTCAAAGATCAAATGTCAACATTTTTTATTTTTACAATAATAAATAAAATAAACAAGGTTTTTGGATTTTCTGCAGAAGCAGAAGTCCAAACTTTGTGAATTGTATAATAATAAAATTACACGATAAAAACCTTGTTTATTTTAATTATTATTGAAAAAATATAATTAAAAGAAAAATTTTCTCCGAACCCCTATACAATCTCACTTATAAAAATAAAAATTGTTAAATAAGTAATTAAAGAATTTTTTAATAGTGTGAAAAAAATTCTAAGTATAAGATCAATAAGTGAAGCTAGTAATGTCCCACCTCAATTAGGACAATTAGTAAACCTTAGAGAATTAATAAGTGGGATGGTTTGGGATGTAAGGGCTAGGAAATATAGGGAGGGGAGCAAAAGAGGGTTAAGCACTTTGTCAAGAACTTTTTCTAATTAATTGAATTATCCAGAACAGCACAAATTTAATGATTTATTCACTAATTCTCAAGATTATGATCAGGACTGCTGATTGAGAACACGAGGGTCAGAGCTTCACTGGGTCTGAAACTATACTATGTGAAAATCTCCTGCTGCAAAAAAATTGCGGCGAGCCCCACTCCGTCCCTCCCTCGTGTGACCTCACAATTCCTACTCTGTAAATTTTTTGTCTATCATGTGGTATAATATGATTTTTGACGGTTTTTGAGCTACTACGTGAAAATTTCATTATCGGTTTTTTTGTAATGCTAATTTTAAAGACGTCAAAATTATTATTCTTTTTTAAAAAATCCTAAGTCTGGATCTTCGTTCCCTTTCTCTTATTCAATCTTAATAAAAGATGTTTATTTCCATGTTTTTCCTGTCACTGACTGTTTTATATGTTATTTCAAAGAGTGATTTATGAAGGTCTCGCCATGGCAAAATAAATATTTACAAGTCATTAAGTCATTTTCGTTAAATTAATATCACTTATTCCTGAATTTAATTAATTTTACTTGATGAATTGATTGAAAAGCTTTTGTTTTTTACTCTTTTCATTTAGGAGAAGAGAAACAAATATTTGTATGTTATGGAAAATAGAATGAATAGTAAATAGTAGATTGAGTTAGGTCTGTACGGCCGACCTTGACCAAGTATAATATAATAGGTTGTTAATATCTGAATTAATTGTAAATAGTCTTTCCTTGATTTATTAAGATTCGAAAAATGAAGAAGGATCTCGATATTTCTTCAAATTAACGATTTATATTTATTTTTTAATATAGTGCCAAAGACTTGGAATTGGACTTTTTTTTACAAAAAATACTACTAGAAATCATTTAACTAATATCAAAAGTATAACTCTGCCTGCCAAAAACCAACATCCTATTATTTTCAGAAATTTTAATTAAACTACAACAAATAGACCCTAAGTATAATAAAAATATTTATTGATTCTTTATTAATGTTACTGATGTTGCGCGAGCTTATAAGGGAGTTAGAGGAAAGGGAGACTTATTGTTTTTTTAGACATCTGAGAGTATATTAACTGCAAAATTCTAAGGGTTTGCAGAAAATTGCTACGGAGGCCATTTTAACACCCTAATGTACTAACTGTATATAATAAATTCGAATAAAGCCCATTAAACTTGCATGTAACCAATGAATGGTAGAAGAGAGAATTCTAGACAATATTAGTCAACAATTGTTAAGGCATATTTCAATTAGAACAATTTAATCATTTAGAGCATAGTTTCCTCAAAATTTTTCACCTACCGCCCCCTTTTCGAAAAAAAATCACTCCCCTGAAAATTTATATTTTATGAGCAAACAAGAAAGGCGAAATATTTTATTTCTGTAATCTCTCTATCCCAAATGAAGAGAGTTTGTTTTGTAAATAAGACACTCAAAAAATTATTTAATAAATTCAACATAGAATAACAAATTTTACCTAAGATTAGCAAATCAACAAGGAACTAAAAATAACAAAATAAATATTTTTTTTTTAATTTAAGAAGGATGAACTTGGTACAGTAGTATTATTATTATTATTTCGACTTTGATCGCACTCTTATTTTTATAGAACCCCCCCCCCCCCCTCTCCATTTTCAAACTAAGCCTATCATCATTCCTTCAGTGGGGCAATATCGCCCACGTTGGGAATTAGAATTTTTTCTAATGGAGAGGGGGATTTAGGATTATAAGAAAAAATAATAATTATTATAATTCATAAATAATAAATTTTGTTTTGTAAATTAATTTAGTTACTTTAAAAAAAAAATTTTTTTAATAAAAAGAAAAGTTTAATCCTAAAGCGGCCCTTAACTGCACCAGACATTTAATCTCATAAAAAAAAGATACTTTGAGGTTTTGTAAAGAATCCTCGGCTGACTAATCTACATCAGCTGTTGAACCCTCTTGGGATTATTTATGTAATCTTTTTGCAAATGAAAAAAAAAAAACTTTTCCTTTTAAAATTATATTTTATGATTGTATATCCTTAAGAATTCTTTTTCTTTTGGAAACCAGATCCTCTACTTGACTAGCTAATTTAAAATGTGATGAAGATTATATTTAAAAACAATTCGCAGTGTGTTAATAAACATAAAATTTCATAAATTAAGATATTTAAACGATCAGATATCCTAAGAACTTTTTTATAGATCGTTGAAAAGAGATATATTCTATTTATACTTTTTCCATCAGAATATCATTCATTCATTTCCAATACAAGATTAGTAATTTATTAAAAGATAGTTATTTTCCATTAATTAATCATTCAGAGGTTGCTTTAATATATATCTAAAAGAAAGGAAAAAATAATTATGTTTTAAGTTTATTTTTTCTTGATTACTATTTGAGATCAAATGAAGCTTAAGGATAAAATCCTATTAACACGAAAATGCCATGATAAATGGACGTTTCTTATAAATGAAATTATTATCTTCTTTCTATATCTCTTTCTCTCCAAGTAAACTGAACAGGGACTAAAGTAACCATAATTGATCTTAAAAGGAATCATGGAATTGATTCTTTTTTTTATGGTGGAAGAATTTAGTTATATAATATATAGAATGTGTGAATGATTGACTTTCAATTCCAATTTTGTATAACTAACCTATTGAATATCAATTGATGTAAATAAATATGGATTCGTATCGTGAAATAATAAATAATTGAATTGTTCAAAGCGCATATGGTCTTAGATGCAGAAGACTATTAAAAAAAAATTCCAGTGCAGAGTTATGAAAATAATTATTAACAAACGGCGTGTTTGATAAAAATAAAAAAATGAAATAGTTAAAAGAAAAACGGAAAAAACCAGCCAATAAATCATCAACTCGAATTGCTTACGCAATTCATCTTCACTGGAGATCTATTTAACAATTAAAATGTACAAGAGACAATAGAAAATGGTTTTTAATATAGGAAATTTTCTTCCTAATTGATAAGATTCATATTTTTTATATAATTTTTCGAAAAGTGAATTGAATATAACGCTCTTTGTTTATATTTTATGTTTATATAAAAATTTTATCGAATCAGAAATTTAAGTTTGTAATTTGTAATAAGACAATATTCCAAACAAAAAATTTATAAGTAAAATTTCCAATAATAAATGTTTCAATTTACTATTATTTGCTTCTTGTACATTATAATTCTTAAATAGATCTGCAGTGAAGATGAATTGCGTAGGCAAATCGAAATATTTGCATTTAAGTTTGTTGGACTGAAAGCGGTTGTTTTTTTTTGCTCTATTTTCGGTCATAATCATCACAACCAGCAACTCTTCAAGTTAATCATTCTAAAAAAAAAAGTACGATTAATAAATGCGGCCTACTGTTATCGCCTTTAATTTCATCATTTAAGGAAGAACTCTCTGGAGGAGAGAGTGGACAATCAGGAAGACTCCGAAAAGAGAAAAAAAATTCGTGGAAGAAGAAAAATGAAGTAAGAACAGAGGAAAATATGAATAAACAGAAAGGGAGGGTGGTCTGAACCGAGGGAGTTCCAGAAAAGGTCCTGGCGCAAGTCGGAAAATAATTTTCGGAAATTTCCAGCCTTGTTACACACAAAAATTCAAATTTAAGAGCTTAAAAATTTGGTTAAAAAAAATGGCTTTAAAATAAATTTTTTTACCAATCCAAAGTATCTGATAATTGTCCTGTCTATTCTAGTGCATTTTCCTTCATTTTTTATTTATTCAAATTGAAGGGGGAATCCCCCGCCTCGGTGTTTTTATGATATTTTTCATAAGTCTCAAGGGATCTTAATTTTTATTAAAATTTAATCAAAAATTAGAAAAAATACGAATTAAAAAATGAAAAAAAATCCAAGTTTGCGGGGGTGGAAGCTGTATCAAATACAAAAACACGGGATTCTATTGTAGTTTTGGCTCTGGAAATATCTAGGGCGGACAAAGCGCATTGAATAACCCTTCTTAATTTAGAAAATGCGTTAAAAATCATAAAAATTTTATTTTGGGTAATGAAAGAAACAAGAATATTTTTAAATATAGGATTCAAAAGCGGCTATTATGACACAAAGACAATAGTTGAGAAGCAATTTAGTTGCCTTAAGTGTACAGTATTTATTTATTTATTTGATAAAGGAATGAAAGTCGTGTGGTTTGATTTGACTCATTCATTGCTCTCAGGTGATAAATCCAAGTTTCCAGTTTAGGCAAAGTTCTCTCTTTCTCTCTCCTTTTGCTCCAACAAAGCAGCATCTATTACTTGCTTATTCACGACTAGTTTTATTCAGATAAATTTGCCCTTTAGGAGTCGAGAGTTTCACGAATGAAAAAAGAAATAAAACTAGCATCTGCTCAAGAGATAATAAATTCTTTATATATGGATCTGTTTTCTTTATAATAAAAATAAAAACACGAAAGAGAGAATTATTTAAGATAAAAAAAACAAAGGCCAAATATTTCTTTGTTAAATTATGAATTTGAAAAGTAAGCGGTTGGTAACAAACGTCATGAGCTGTCCTTGACTAAAAACATATTGTAAGTAGTAATTAGAATATTTTTTGATGGTGTGTGGGGGGGTATTTAACAAGTAAATGTCAGGTACACTCCATAAATTTTGATTTTTAAATTTATAAAAAGTAAAAATGAAATGGTGAAAAAAATATAAATGAAAATATAATGAGAATGAGGTGCATGATTCATTGACCAATAGATTTTCCAAACCCCTCCCCCCTCCTCTTTAGACGTACTAAGGATCCGACACTGGCTCATAATGTTAGTTTTAATCAGTTTAAAATACAAAAATTTTAAATTCCTATGATGAGCTGATAATTGCTAGAAATGTTTTAAAAAAGTTTTTTGCAATGAAATTTTCCTGATTTAATGATGATGAACGAGGGAAAAAATTCCTCATTACCAGTTCCATTTTTTTAAATCAT
>JAAAKE020122349.1:0-34970 GCA_010014785.2 Anisolabis maritima
GCAGGATACACCAGGGCAAACAAACGGGGGAATGTTTTTTTTTTGTTAGGATTGAGGTTTTTTAAGCCTTTAATTTAAGGCTTTTCCCAAAAAAAAAAAAAAAAAAAAAAAAAAACTGGTAAAACGCTACACTAGTCCGATAAAAATTCTCTATTCCCTATCTTTTCTTTCTATAAAATCTAAAGTTCTCAAAAATTAACAAAATTTTATTATACTAATTTTTTGTTTTTTAAAATATATGAGTTTTAAGATTAAAAATTAGTAATCATGCGTTTTCTTTGAAAAGTAATTTTTTTAAAATTTTTCTAATTATTAATTTGTTGCTTTTGATGCACCTAACTTCCTTCTCCTTAAACAGACTCAGGAATTTATTTATTTATTAAATTGAAATTGAAAATAACCGTATCTCTGTTATTTTCACTTGCACATCCTCCCATTTTTTTAGTTATTTCGTAACAGAATATAAAGTTCATCCCTAAATGAATGGCAATGGTATTTTATTTATTTCTTAATCAAAAGCTTAAATTGAACATGGGAGGGAATCGAATCGCATCCATTTAGGATGGGAATTGAGAAGCTTGTTATTATCTGGCCTCTTGAGAATAGCAATGAATTATTTTTACATCAGACCCCCTCAGGGGGTAAATGTTGTTGAATTGGTGTACCATTTTGTTGTTGGTTGCTTGGTTTGTGTGTGCGTTTTCCTTTTGGCCGCTCGCGAACTTGACGTCCGCTTTGACCTTCCTCTCTCGCGACTCATTTGCAGTGACTCATCTTATTTTTATCCTCTCGGGCAAAAGAAGTAGAAGACACCAACAACACACATACTCTTACTTGATGAATTTGAGAAAAGAACAAATTTTTATTGATGCTTTTCTCATCATCTTAATAAAACAATTTTCAGTCCATTATACGAACCCGGAGGGATGGCGGTGGGCCTTCACGAATATATTTCAGACTCATTTGAATTTCATGGATACTCGAATTCTGTTATGAAAATAAACCATCTTATTATTAATTATATCGTTTTACATGAATTCAAGGATAGCTTTAAAATATATGGAATAGCTCTTCCTTTTTTCGACCAAAATATTTTTCTTTTTTTTTTTGATCAGAAATTGTTTAATTTTATATTTATTTCTTCTGAAAGGAAAAAATGAAACCTTTCGTAATGAGATTCTCGCTGAACACGTGTTGACCAATCAAATTCATTTAATGAAATTTCATATTCATAACATGAATTTCTCATCTCAATTTGATCAACTTTTGGTATATATCTGTCTACAGTAAATGGATATGAATACACACTCGACAACTTAGAAAATAATATTTTAGAAGAAGACCTGTATTCAAAGGAGTGGAGAGACTAAACCTAACCTAAATTTTAAAAAATTTTAATTTACTATAGGTTATTTCGTGAAGTTTGTAAAATGAGAAATGCAGCTTTTAAATAAATATTTTAATTATGCTGGCATTCATTTTATCACTCAAATAATAATGAGAATGATCCATGCCCGGACCGAAACGTCAGCTAAGAATAAATAAATGTAAATGAATAGTGGAATTTCTCAATTATGCTATTATAATTCACAACTATAAATATTTATATTAATATTTACTATATTTTGTAAGCTTCATGCCATTTTATATCAAATTATTCATTTATTAATTAAAAATAATAATTAAGTTTGCATACACTATCTAATTATTTCTGAAGAAAAAATTTCAATGGAGGGGAAGATTTTAGCGCTAACAAACGTTAATTTAATATCTGATGCTTATACTCTATCCGTTCAGTGAGTGCAAAAAACCTATTCCTACTCTTACACCAAATACTAAAATATGCCGTCACTTCCAACCAATCATATTTCTTCTCTTCCATTTCTGATCCCTCTAAAGGAGGGGAAGGCCCCGTCAACGACTCCTTCCTTGTTTTTTAATACTTCTCTGGACTTCCGAGAACGGAATATATCTATATTCTTTAAAAATCAGACTAGTTTTTCTTATTTTAGCTTGGCTATTATTATTTTTTATATTAAATATTCTCCTGCCCTGACCCTTGGTGCAGAGGTAGAGGTCTCACTTCATGTACCAGTTAGTGGACAATGTTCGTTTCCTATCCTGAGTGACAAAAATTTATTTATATTTTATTGACTTCCAATTAATATAAATAAATAAGGACGGAAATTACAATAAATTTTTTATATTCAAATTAATACAAGTCTTTTAATATTCCAAACTTTGCCAGGCTTTTTTTTTTTGTTGAGTTGTTAAAAATATAAAATAATTCAATCTCTCTCTTTTATCTCTTATGATATTATAATTAACCAACCAAGTATAAATATACCAAGTGATATTTTCTACCTTTATTAATTAATATTTCAAAACTAACAAGGGTATTACCTTACAATGAATGTGTAATATAACAACCATTCATCATTCGTCATAGGACATAAAAAATAATTTTACTCGTAAACAATTTCATAACTAAGCAAAGTAACAGATATTAAAGATAATAAAATTTGACGTTGTGCCATCATAAATTTGCTTTTGCTCATCATTTGGAAATTTAATACTGGACAAAAGGATATTAAATTTAAAAGAGAAGATCAATGGATGGGAGGATATCCTCTCTCTATTTTGTATTAAGCTTAAACATTTTTTATTTAATCCAATTTTTTTTCTCATCTACATCCAATGATACACTATTCTAAATTCCATTCTTGTGCATTTAATTTATCCGAAATAATTCAAGTTCAGCCATAAAAAATTTCAACAGGCCATCAAGGCTAAAATAATCGTTGGTCATGAAGATCATGGCCGTCGCTTTCCGGATGAATGCATGCTGCACATTCACGATGGATACTTCTGTTGTTGATGTAGATGTTGATGTTGTTGGCTGCATTTAAGCGCCTACGTGTTTAAACGTGGGCGATGAGGCACAATTAAGGTCCGATCATAACACTTCCGAATATGCTTTCATAAAAATAAATATTTTCTTTTCAAATCAATTTTTTTTCTCCTTTCATAAAATTTTTTCTAATATAAAAATAGCTCTACAATTTTTTAAATAATTTTTCAGAAAATCTAGAGCATATTTTTTTGAATTTTTTTAAAATATAATTTTCAAGTTATAAATATAATAAATGACTAGTTAAGTTTAGCCATTAGATCATTAATCGATTAACTCTAAATCAGCCATTTCAGAGCTCATTTTTTTCCATCTAAGCCCATCAAAATATTTTAGCATAAGATAAAATAGTTTTTAAACTTATTTCAAAATTCAAGAGCCATATGCTCGGTTTCCAACTAAATCGATAAAAAAAAAAATCATTTGAAATACCAAAATTGATTTGATTAAATATGGCTGAATAACGGTTTTCATCCAAATCACTACTATTATATTACAGCTAGATTTTCTTTGATTAAGAATATATTCTCTTTGTTGACGTTTCGGTCTAATGTTATGCCATCTTGAGACCTGATGATTTTCTTTTTTTAATGGTCCTCTTTTGGTGGAGGAAGTACAAAGCAGATTGCAACGAATGAAAGAAAACCTCTGGATGCTAAAGCCGAAAAGAGACTTTTCAGACAAAATTTTATTCGTCTCTCTTCAGACACTTCTAGGTTATTGGTAATTATGCCCCAAAGTTGTCATAATTAATCTTCTATAATGTACATCAATATATGTATACATATATATTGTTTTATAATGAAACTATATATTGTCATAGTGTTATACATTAAGACAACTTTGGGACATAATTACCAATAGCATAAAGTGCCTGAACGAATAAAATTTTGTCAGAAAAGTCTCTTTTTGGCTTTAGCCTCCAAATGCTTTCTTTCATTTGCTGGAATCTGCCTGGTATATCCCTCAGCAGACTTTAAACAGCAACTTATCTCCAAACAATGGTCCTCTTTTGTATGTATAATATTATACCAACATTAAAAACAGCCCAGTCTGACGTTGACCAAATGTCAAAATGTCAACAAATGGAATAAATTCTTAATGAAAGAAAACCTTGCCCATTTTTTTATTCTTTAATCCCAACTTATATCAATGCCTCAAAAGTATATGAATCTTGAAAAATATCATTTGAATAGATACGAAATTCTTCACTTTTTCTATTTTTAACAAAAAAAAAAAAAAAAAAACACTTATAACAAACCAACTATTTATCTCCATTTTCAATAAAGAAAAAAGAAAATTCTCCATATTATTTAATGGAATTTTCCCTTAAGAGAATAGCCTCTTTTTTTATTTTTTGGTATCTTAAATAAACCTTTGAAAAGATTCTAATACAAAATTTTCCAAAGGTTTATCAAGCTATTTATAATTTATATATAAACAAATTATATAAAAAATAAAAAAAAGATCAAATTATATAGTGAGTTGCTACTCTCAACCGGTTATATAAAATAATCAATGTTATTATCGTCTTCAAATATTTAAATATCAGAATTTCAAAGTCATTGTCCTTAAATTATTTTAAGTGTAAAAATAATTCTCTCTTAGAGAATATAATAAGTCCAATTGAATTCAGATTAAATCCTTTTATTCATCATAGTATAAAAATAATTTTCTTGGAACTTATTAATATTCTCATAGGTTACTATTCTATTAATTTTTTTTTTTAATAATTCATTTTGAACAACTTTGATTGTTATGATAATATGAACTAAATTTTTCTTACCCTCACTGAACATGTAGAGCAAAATCATTTGGGATTTTTATTAATTTCATATTTAAATTCCAGCTGTAAATAACTCACTAATTAATATTTTAAACACATCTACAAAAAATATTAGTATTTTTTAATAAACAATTTATCATCATAAAAGATAAAAAGATAAACCTGATCCTTGGTGCAGAGGTAAAGGTCTTGTCTCACGTACCAAAGTTCAGTGGTTCGTTTTCCCGTCCTGAACGACAAAAATTTATTTATATTATATTGGCTACCAATTGGTATAAATAAATAAGGACGGAGTTCAAATGGCCTCAAATGCCGAAAATGACAAAAAAAAAAAAAAAAAAATGACATTTTTAAACTTCCATTTTCTAAGTACTTTTCTTTACAACAATTGATCAAATATATTTTTTATATATAAATTAAATTTAACAATTAAACTACGCTTAATATAATCGGATTTTATTTAATTATCTTCACCATGATGAGCTTTCATCTCTAAACCTAAGAAATAGACAAACATAGCCTTCGAATTGATCTTAGTAGTTAATTAATCGACCTAAACAAAAATTAATTATATTAAGAAGACTACGAAATTTTCTATCTTATGTTTTTGTGTAGGTTAAGTAATAAGATCAATCCGAAGGTGAGCGTTCACCTATTCCTCAGGTTAACAAACTAAACTAATTAATTAAGATGGAATCCCCAAATAAACTGCTAATATTCTTTGCAAAGTTAGGCTGGTGGGGGAATGTAGACAACGATCGCCAGCATCGTAAATAGAGGTTCTTTTGGATAATGGCCTGAGTACCCATTTTGAAGGGTAAACCATCCATACATTCGAGATGGAACATATTTTTTCCCCTCAAAATAATATAATGAAGTAATAATTTTACTTATGTAAAATTATCTACTATAGTGAATTAGAATAATATTTTTTAAATAATAAACTTCGACTTAATTATAATCTGCTTCTAAACATTCAAATATTAATATCACGTGAATCAAAAATAGATTTCGAAAACTATTAAATATTTTTTATAAATTAGACCTTAATTCAATTTTAATCTCTTATTCCAATCACAGAAGTTTTTAGAGTACCATTTAATTTTTCCATTGTTAATAAATTAAATATATTTTAAAGAAAGAGAATAAAAACATGAACTATCATTTATTGCGAAATTTAATCAGAGCTTTTTTCACTTTTTTTTTTAATGGAATCTTTTAAATTAATTTTACTTCCCTTTTTTAAGAAGTTTCTTCATTTTATGATTTTTTTTCTTATGTATAAAGTAATATTAAAAATATCGAATAATCTCTTTTTGTTTCTTTTATTTTTATTAGGAATATAAATGCAAAAATACTTAACTTAATAAAAAATTCATATTTTATTTAATAACTTCTAAATTTTATTTCGGTGATTGGAAATTAGATGAGACCGAGAGGAGGTCAAATCGGCTGCATAACTTTCCTTTATAAACGAAAGGGTGTTGGGAAAACTGAATTAAAGGGAGCATGCCTTAGTTGGGGTTGCATGTGGTCGCCTAAAGGAAATAAAATATATTTAAACACCGTTTTTCTTATGATTAAATAATTTCATTTGTATTGATATAAAAAATAAAATGAAATTGTGTTCCTAGAAAATTTAATTTAATTCTTTATCTTGCTAGTTCAGAAATTTTAAAAGTTACCATCTATTCTCATTCTAATTATAATAATTTTTTATTAAAATAAATAATTGCTTATTAGAATATATAAACTTCCTAACCATATAAGAAATTTACCCTCACCCCATGCCCGAGAGTTAATAATGATAACCTTAAAAGCCAAGTTGGTTCGGATCCCAGCCAACCTGATGAAAATTAATGTAATAATTGATAAAAATAAATAAGCCTAGATAACTGTAAGGTAAATAATATTATATATACCTTTTAAAGTCTATATGGCCTCAGATGCCGAAAAGACTTAAAAGAAAATTTTTTTTAATAATGTTTCCAAATTATGAATTTTAAATTTAACAAAAAGAAAGAATTTTTAAAGCTAAACTTTTCCTTGCGTGATATGGGAAAATAAAAATTCACATGCTCTTTCTTTCTTGAATTAAACATTTCAAATAAATCCAGTGGAACATAAATTAATTTAACTCTTAATTGAAATAAATAGCGAATAATACACTTAGCGTTTTTATTCCCAATAATATCTTTATTTATTACTTATTAAATATTCTTAACTCTTTGCCAAATATTTGAAACTCTTTTTTTTTTATTTTATTTTATTCAAATCTGTTTTTCATGTTTTTTTTCTTTTTATGTTCTAATTAAAAAAAATTTTTTAGCGAGTTTATTAAAAAAATTTTGCTAAAGAAGTAAAATAAATTTATTTTAAAATAGATGAGAACGCCAAATGGATCGCGTCAGCTATTTTAATTTTAAATATGAATGAACCGGGAGAGTAGTAATCGTATTTTGAAGGAAGGGGAAGGGTTGATGTTTTTTTTTGCGGTGGCTCATTTTTTTTTTTTTTTGGACTGAGAAGCCTTGCACGTGTGACAACAAGCCAGCCAACCTTGCCTGGCTTCAGTCCAAAAAACCCCAAATACCATAAAGCTATCTACTTAAGGGCAGGTAAAGACCTCCGAAATCCCGTTAGTAGAAGGAAAAAGAAAAAAAAAATCTTACCTCTTATCATATATTTCTCATATATCTTTCTTACTTATTTAACGGTCCAAGATGGAAGGCTTTAACATTTTTTTTAAGGATTTAAAAAATATTTTTAAGAAAATAATTGTCTAACAAAAGCGTATTAAATTTTTAATAAATTATTTTTTTTTCCAATTATGAAACGTATAAAAAATGATTATCTTATCTCGGTGAAATATAGGCTTTTTTTGAGTATATATTTCAATAAAAGAAATAAAATAATCTTAAAAATGACATTAAAGAGACATATTTGTTTTTAAGGCCGTAAAAAACATTTCTTCTTTAAAAAAAAGAAACTTTTTTAATTGCTCATCTCTTAAAGATTGAGGGAAAATTACATTGATAAAGATGAATAATATTTATATAACTCGGGTTGTTTATTATCTTTTTAATCAAATTCTTGATGATTTTTCTGTTAGATTTAGGTATGAAATGTCTACTTTGAATTATAAATTAAATTTTACACATTACCTTAACGACCAAAAATTACATTCATATATTTCTTTATTAATTATTTTTTTATATATTTAATATAATTATATTGTAGCTCTGATGATGGCCTAAATATAGACCGAAATATCAGCAAGAATTTGAGTAAAGAAATAATATATATACTATCCTCCTCAAATATAAATGGACAAACTGTATCTTTGGGTTCGACTTAATGGATCAATTGGAGGGCAATATGAAATCTGAAAATAATAAATTTAAAAATGAACATTATGAAATTTGAGGTTTTTGAATTTCTTGTTGCCCTCCTAATTATCCATTAAGTCAAAACTGAAGACTCACTCCTTTGAAGGGGATAGTATATATATTCAATATAAATTCATTCATTTTTGCCTAATAGAGCAGGGTATCAAATTGGCCATTCGCTAGCACATATTTCCCTTGGAATTTTTTTGTTGATTTATGAAACATATAATTCTGAAAATTGAGCTGTGATCATATAAAGTTTTATTTCTGCTTGAGATTTTTCATTTATATCTTTACAAGACTTCCCTATTATCCCCTTCAAAAGTAATTCGACGAGCTTTATCTTTTGTTTTGCCTTAATTGATTATAAAAATTCGTAATATAAATACATAAAATTCAAAATCATCAAATTTCATAATGTTTTTACCTATTATTTAATTTATCATTTTTTGAATTTTATGTATCTTCCTTTAAGACGATACAAAAAATTCAGATGTCTAATTACTTTTGAAGAAGATAGTATATTTAATATAACAGTCTTACTTTTTTAAAGAATTATTCTCTAGTTCAGACATGAACTCTATCTAAATTGGAATTTTCAACAATGCTAGAAAGACACGTAGAAAAAGACAGCGCTCAGTGATCATCTCTGTCTTTATCTTACAGTAGAGTCTTGTTCAAAAATTTTTTCAAAAATTGAGCTTATTCTTCTTGTACATATTGTACCTGATGATTGACGAAGGTGCACATTTGGTCGAGGAGAGAGATAGCAGTGAAGTCTGTTTCTCTTTAGGAAGTATAGGCGTAAGCATTCCAGATTACTTAGAGGGCATTTCTGACACCCCTTTTGTTTGTTTTTCTAACCCCTTCCAATTCTTCTTTCTGGAAATTTCTTTACATGAACCGACCCCATCTGTCCTTTTTGGATTTTGGCTAACCTTTTTTTTGCTAATACAACTAATTAAAAAAAAGGAGGTCCAGGCTTGGAGATCCAGGATATTTTTTGAAAAATTTTATAAATTATACTTTACTTCATTCACTTCTTTTCACTTCAAAACTTTTGTAACTCTTTTCTGCAAGTAGTCAACGAGTCCATTTATATTTGATACTTCTAATATCGGGGATTATATGAGGCAATTTAATTATTTTCATATTTACCAAAAAAAAAATGCTTAGTAAATTAACATTTCATAAATATTGAAATACATATTCTTCAGAGCATTAATGATTGCCTTCGCATCAGGCGCTGGTCTTTGCGGGCCGACCTTATTTCCCTTATTACCTCAATTCCACGTTAATTACCCCTTGGTGCATCGTGCATTGATAACACACACCATACCCTATCCCCGATATCTGGTTCGGCGACCAATTCCCAGTGCACTTTTTTTTGAAGTGAGAGGCCCATCACCTCACTCTACTCTTCCATCCTCCACCACATATGGCAGGACGATCTTTCGCGATCCTAAAAATAAAAATGTATAATGCTATACGTAATTATCTCTTGAGCTGTTAATGCCTTATAAACATAATATCTTAAAGAACAAGCAATATCTCATTAAAATTCGCTGTCATGTGACGGAATACATATCAATCAAGCAATCTTGTTGGTAGACAAAGGGAGGTTTTTTTACTTTTGGCACCAGGCATCTTACTATATTCTTTAAAATGATATACATTAAAAACATTAGATAACCTTATTTTACTTTCTAATATCTAAAATAAATAAATTCTTTTGATAAAAATTCAAATAGAACTATTTAGCAGAGATGCCAATGTTTTTTTTTAAAATAATAAGTAAGACCTATTCATTTGAATTAGATATTGATATTCAATATATGCCTAATAGCAGACTTGTATTCATAATTATATTTAAAAATTAATTCAACCAAATTTTTTTTTTTCACTCAACAAATTTTTTTTTTTAAACTGGTTAATATAAAAAATTTATGGATGAAGAATATAACAGTCTAAAATTAAGGAAACTAATTAATAACAAAATAATTTCATTATTAAAGGAATAATTTTTACTTTGGAAATAATTCAGTTTTATATCCATCACTTACTCTTTGATTATACTTTTAAAACGTCACATTCAATTTCATCTAAAACCTTTTTTAGCCACCCCTTTTTACATTTCCTTCATTGAAAGGGTTTATTGGATAATTATTTATAGTCTGTCCTTGAATCTATTCCCTCGGGATATTCCTAATTACGAAAGTGACAGGATAATAAATGAAAAAATTTAACAACTACATTTTAGTATTAAATTAACTTTTTATTAATAGTTTTATTTGATTACTTTTTTTCTTACTTGAGGTGGAAAAGGAGAAAAAATTTAATTTCATATTAAATAAAAAGATATCTTAAAATATATTGAGTTATTATATTTTTTTTAACAATTCTTGAATACACAGATTCTGACAGGTAAAAAACCTTGTTCTTTTGAAGAATTTGCCAAAAATTATAAATATATTCCCTCTTTTCTTTATGAGTTGTTGAAAAACATTTTTTTTTTAATGAATGAAAAAAAACCTTGAGAGTTTTAATTTATATTTTTTTGATAATTTTTTTTATATTTCATTTATAAAAGACAAATTAAAATATACTTTTCCAGGCTTTCTCTTCATCTTTTAACTTGAAATTAAAAAAAAAAAATCATATACTCGTAAACATTTTTATCCGTACATATTTATCATTTTTTTTTTATTTAAAAACTATTTTAATTTTTTTTTTAATATAACAAATGAAAATGAAAAAACCATTTTTAAAAACGAGACTTACCTTGCTTACCTTTGGTCGTTAGACACAATTGATTGGCTTATTAAAAAAAAAAAAAAAACTCCACTCGCGATAAAAAATTTATTAGAAGAGAAGTGAATAGAAATCGTCAACAAATTTTTTTTACTAACATTAATCAAGTTGCACACATACATTGTGTCTATATCAACAAATTGACACACATCAGACAATCAATTGTATATTACATAACAATGAAATTTTTAAATGACAATTGGCCTCTTTTGAATGGCGTTCGTAGTGCCGGTAGCGAAATAAAAATCTTTTATATACCCTGTCTTTTGGAGCAGAGCTTGAGGACTCGTCTCTAGTTCCAAACGTCTGTGGTTGGCTCCTCGTCCTGGGAGACTCAAATTTATTTATATTATATTGACTACAAATTTTTATAAATAAATAAGGAGGGAGTGTAAGTGGCCTCCAATGCCGAAAAGGGATCGTTTTGGCTGATTCCTCTCCACCTTATTTCAAAAAATCTACAACCAGAATAAATTTTATTATTTTAGAAAAAACTTCTGTTTCTATATAATTTCTTGTTACACAAAGAATAGTCTTCTTTACACTCTAACAACCCCCTCCCCCCTTTGCTTTCCCTTCTTTGATGACTATAAGAGAAGGGAAAGGCACACCTCTTTCTCTTTCATTCCCTCTTTATACCTCTCTAAAATTCCGACAGGGGACATAGTATAACACAAGAGTCAAAAATCAAGATTTTTACAATCTAAACGTTTTATAATTTTTTTGTAATTAATCGAGTTGTCGAATGTATTTCGGACTACTTTATAACTCTTTTGAAGGAAAATCCACAATATCCAAAGGGGCTTTACATAATTTTTATGGACTGGTCATTTTCCCTCAAAATCTTGACAACATTCTAAACTGTCAAGGTGAACTGGAATTCTTTTTGTGAGTTTCCAGGAAGGAAAAGAAACATCCTGGCCCATCCATTTCATCTAAATGACACACACTATTTTTTTTTACCATTCTATATTAATATTTTATATCCGCGACCTTGGCTTTATTTGAGTAAAATTTGTACTATTCTGGTGCTATTCTATTGTAAAAAATAAGTAAAGTGCCCCCGGATATTGTGGATTTTCCTTCAAAAGAGACGATGTTATTAAGTACTGGGAAATACATTCGATAACTCCATTAATTAAAAAAAAAGTACTGTACTATTCTTATTTTATTTTGACGTTGATATTTTATCACAGAGAAAATATTTTTTAAACATTTTTATATATTTATTCAATTATTTTTATTTATATTCTATTCTCGTCTTTGATTATATTTACTAATTTAGTCAATACTTAGAATCTAATTCTATTTTAATTGTAACATTTTAAATAGATTTAAGGACATGAATTATAAATATTAACCGCATCCGTCTTCAGTAGTCAGTGGACCTTATTTAATTTTTGTCTTGACCAAGACCCATTAAAATTAACAAATTTTACATATAATTATTTTATATTATATAAAAATGCATTTGTTTATCATCGACAATTATAAATATATTTGTATGGAAATCATTGTTCCCCTTAAATTATAACATGATTTTCGTAAGTAACTTTATCATGTCATAAAACTTTATTAATATCTGAATAAATATAATGGCCTTAAGTCCTGATGATGAATGCGATGCGTGTTCGAAACGTTGACGAGAATAAATAGTATTATTTGGCTGCCTAACTCAGATCACTTTCGAAAATCTCCAAAGCCATCCGTCTTCTATCTGAATATCAATTTAATTTCTCCATGATAATAAACCCATTTCTTAAAGATATAATTTAATGACAGTTTAATAATGCAAAGTATGGTTGTTGAAGGACTTAGGTAATTATAACCCAATAAAAGTTAAATCATTTAAGAGACGAGACGTCTCTAATGTCGTTCGTGTCTTTAGTCGATTGAATTACAAATTAATTTTTACATAGTTCTTATCAGAGATAAATAAATTTCTTTAATATACAATTGTTTTGTAATGTTTCTAATTTAGATCATTCATTTGTTTTTCTTGGTAATTAATTAAACTTTCTCTTTGTAAAGGATCAAATTTGCTAGTCTTTATTTTTAAATTCAAAATGAAATTTGACCTTTTAGAAATATTCAAAAGACTTTTCCATATTTAATTCAACTATTAAATAAAATAAATATTAAATAAATAAAATAAAATTCATTTAGGCTGAGTGAATAGATTCGTTCGTTTTTTCTTGCTAGAAGGTAGGCAACCCAAATAATCAACTCCTGAAATGATTTCGTTTAATAACCAAATTAAACTTATAATTATAGTATTCAAAAATCACACCTAAACTGATATATTTTCAGTAACAGTGAAGTCGGTTTCTGTTTTGAAGAGGTGGTTGTAAGATTTTTAAACCTAATTGTACCGATGAAATTAAGATATTTGACTATTGTATATTAAACATTTTTTATTGTCTTGGCAATACCAATTGTTATGAAAATTTAAGACCAATCTCGAATATTTCCAAATATTTTTTTATTTAATTGACCCTCTCTTTCATTATTTTTATTTAAAATAATATTTATTACCTTGAAATATTGATTTTAGGCTGGGGAAAAAAATAAGCAAACAATTCAAATAAATTATTTTTTATATTTATATATTTTTATTTATTTGATTGATACATAAAGGAAAAATGAGAAAATAAAGCTATTTCCTCAAGTCTCTTTCTTTTTCATTTTCTTAGAATTCAAAAGAAAAAAAAATTATTCTTAGATGAATTTCAACTTTTCTTAAGTCAGGTTGGTATCTCAAAGTGGCCATTGGAAGGTGAAATATGTCAGTAAATAGGCAATTAACGTTCTCTTTGAAACAACACTCATTTCTCAACCGCTATTTAAGGTTGGAGCCATCTTGAAAATGCAGTTTTCGATTCCAAGTTTAGGTGGGACAAGAAAATTCCCAATAGATTAATTAATATCAACATTCCGTAATCTCGTTTATCGAATCTGTTTCCCGACGAGACTAAGAGATGGCATGAGCTTTTCATCTGCGTTTTCTTCTTGGCATTAGACGACATTTGTCAAATGACCAAGTTCCTAGATAATTCATTTTCGGTCGGCGTTTGATTACTATCATTCGGTAAAATGGATAAAAACATATTTGACGACGATTTCATTTTTTTAACACTACAAGACTGTAAGTGATTTTTTTTTTTTTAATTTATATACCATTCGACCTTCAATTATTTTTTTTCATCATTTCGTTTTGACCTTGAAATAATTAAATCGTTTTGATTGACTGCACTTTGCATTCACTTTCTCATAATTCCTTATTTTAATAAAAGATTTAATTCACAAACATATTTATCATTCACATGTAATAAAAAATACTTTTTTTATTAAAAAAATTTTTTTTTTAATTTCATCAAAACGAAATGATAAATTAATTTCGAATTTTCATGAAAATGAAAGTTTTTATCATGACGAAATAGGACAGATCAAATAGTTATATTAACTTTTTTTTCGATTAAATCAATTTTATCCAGAGTTAATATTGCATTTTTTGGTCGTTGTAGCCACCATACAACCATTGATTAAAAATTGCTTTATTAATTTTTTAAACTTTAAGCAAAAACTAAAGAATTTATTAAAAAAAATTAATTAATAAAAAATTTACAAAACTTTTATTTGAAAAGATTTTGTCTAAATTTAATTATCAAAAAAACATTTATGCAAAATAGTTTCACTTCCGGCTTAGGGATGACCAAAAGATGATGAAACTAAGATGATAAATAAAAGATTTTAATTGACCAAATATAAGAACATTTCTCCAAACATAATAAGCCAACTAGACATCTAAATATATATTAGACCAAATAGTATTATTTGACCAATTTATTTTCATAGTATCTACACAGAGACACCTCGGTGAAAATAACCAAATCCTGTTGTAAAAAATTATCCTCATTTTGTATGAATAAGTTCTTCTATCAATTCATAGAAATCTATGCAATATTAAAATCCAAAAATGTTTGTCATGACAGGCTTCTGATTGACTCTTGAGTGACGCGTCATGATGACGTTGCAACATAGGCTGTGAGCAGAGTTTGACATTTATTATTAATATGAGGGGTTATCTAATAAAAATGGAAAAATATATATGTATATTTTAAATTAAAAAAAATAAATGTTAAGTAATTTAATAATATTCAAAAATAAAATAATTTTATTATTATATTTTATTTTTTAATATCCAAGAAATTAGCAGGTGGTAAAATATTCGCCTTCCAAAACCCTAATACTGTTAAATTAATATCAATTCTAAAGTTCAAGGTTTTGATTTTGTTGATCGAAGTTTTTTATCAAAGGAATTTTCGGTTCTCTAAAGCAAAGCACAAATGAGCCAAATGACAATGCTTTATTATTTGTAATATATAGGACATAAGGTAATTATAAATATCATTTAAACGAAGGATTGACATTAATTTAATATGATTCGATTATTATACAATAACTAAAAGTATTAGTAACAATAGTAAAAGAGCAAAAAGCAATCTACTGTATTTATTAAAGATCAAAATTCGTAGTAATATTTTTTTTTTTTTATAAATTTCATTAATCGGAATCCCCAATTAGATAAGGCTGGAGCTCGAAAGTTTCGCCTCTTAAGTGAACCAGGTGTATAACACCTTCCCCTTCCCTTTTTACTTTCTCATATATGTAATATGGGAAAGGATTGTAATCGTCCAAAAATTCTAGATTTTGATTGATCTTAACGTTTTGGATCAAAATACTATTTTTCGAATGATGTTTATTCGTTAACATGTTAAATCAAGCACGATTTAATGTAGATCCAAATTTTACACAAGTATTTATTTATTTATTATTTAGTAAATACTTCGATCCTCCCTCCAACGAATAAAATCTTTAATTATTTTATAAATACATGCTTTCGTCTGGTTTTATATAAATTCTTACGGAATATTAACTATTTTGAATTATTTTAACATTCGTCATCTTTTGTAATATTGTGAAATAACTTGACTATTATGATTTCTCATTAAATTTCTTGGAAAAAGTTATAATTTGTAACAAAATTCAATATTCATTTGTTTATATAACAATCACTCGAGGAGTTAGGATTTTCATCTAGAGGGGGAAGAAAGGGAATGTAGTTTTTTCTTATTTAGTTTGCATTTGCTTAAATTCCATTTTAACTTCATTTACAAACTTTTTGGTTATATATTATTTTTCAATATTTTTTCTTTGATTTAAGAGACGACCCCTATCTTGACAATTCTCAAAAATCTGAATTGATTATTTATTAATTCATTATTTGCTACTATATTTTTGAAAATAAATTTTCCTAATTGGTTAATAAACTTTCCAAAATAATCCTATCCCTATATTTCAACCTAAAGTGATTAAAACCATAATTGACAAATGACAAACAAACTTTTTATTATAAGTGGTTAAAAACAATTTTTTTTCTGAGACCATGTTGCATATTTAAGTAGGCTAATTTCAAATAACTTTTTCTCTTTGAAAGGAAAACGTTTTTTTCATAATGAAGAAAACAAAAAGACCTTCATTTTAATTTTTAATTCTTCGAAATTTAATCTTATTTCGATTTCTTTATATTTGCTTTACCTTTTCTTTAACGATTTATCTTTATCAAAGGTCACTTTATATCTCATCAGCTTAAAGAAAATTATCTTCAAAGAAAAAAAAAAAAAAAAAGATTGCGAAAAAATTAAAATTAATAGTGAGACATTATGTCTATAAAAAGATGATAGCAGAGAAAATTATTAATGTTCAGGTTTTTAATGATAAAAAAAGATTCACATCATCGGAGAGAGATTTTATAATATATAAAGAAGAAAAAAAAAAAACCCACAAAAGCAAATAAATAAACACACCTGACACCTAATCTTTTTCTAAATCTTTTTTATCAAAACAAATTTTTCCAACATAAATATCCCCTCTCTTAAATGAGCTAGTAAAATAATAATAATGTTTTTTACGTTTCTACATTATTTGTTTATTTTGCATAGGTCCAGAGGGTCTTTATTTTCAAGGTTCAAAATATGTCCAAGTCTGTTTTTCTTTCTTATCTATAAATGTAGTCCAATGGCTTTTCAATGATAGTTGATAAAATATAAATATACATAAAAAAATATATAATGTATGCCTGGACTCTACAAGGTCTTATGATGTCTGTTCTTATTTATTACCTCCTCTCTTAATAAATAAAATAATTTTAATATTTTATTTACTTATCAAAAATAATAAGTAGAAAGAAATATGAACTTGGATTATATATCTTAATAATTATTTTGTTCTAATCAACATATTTACTTAAAGCCGATATTTTTAGATAAGAAATTTAATAGACTTTAGAAGAATAATTAATTTCATTTTCCATTCTTTTAATATTTCAAAGAAATTTCCAATCTAGTCTTTCGGCATCGGAGACCATTTATTTATTTATTTTTATTTGTAACATGGTCTACTACATTAAATTTTGACTCAAATTACGTTAAAATAATTGATTGCTTTCGGTTGACTCTCTTTTCTATCTCTAAAAATTTCCTGGATGAAATTAAAATAAACCAAATGATTTTGTTCTAATAATAAAATTTTAAAGCATTTTTGAAAATCAAAAATAGCTCCATTTCCGGGTCAAGCACATCATTTTATTGCACACGCCGCTCAATCTCATTAAAAATTTTGATTATATAATTATAATCAGGAAGAGGAGGCGGGGCATTCATTGCTCAAATGTTTTTAATAATTTTAAACCCGAAAAGAAATATTAGTCATCAATAAATTATAAAACAAAAAGAACAATCGTTTTCCCTTTTATGCTCCTGCCCAGAGTTTCTTTTTGAAATTTTTTTTTTCTTTTGGCGAAAGGTATAAATTTATAGGAGTTATAGGAGCATGTGAAACATCCTGGCTTTAATTCTAGACTAATCTTTTTTTTATATTTTAAAAATTTTTAAGAACACATATTCTTTTATATATCTATATATTGATTTAAAATATTAAAAATTTTATTTAATTAAAACATTTTGTTTTTTACTTTTTTACATATAACTATCTAATATCTAATAATTTTTAAAAGTGACAAAGGATCAGTAGGGTTTGCTCCAAGTTCATGAAATAAACAGAAATATACGGCGCATGCGCAGTATGAAAATAGTAACTTTTTTCACTCCGCCCATCTGTCGATCATTTTACTTTTTTTTTTTTTATTTCAATTTTAAGTCAATTTCGGTTTCTGACTTTGAAATGTACATATATTTGATTGGAAAATTAGTACCGATGACTTCCGGCGTTTCTCCGAGACCACCTATCCGAGGTTTAGCGGTGCTTGGCCGTGCTTATTGTCAATGATCTCGGTAGCTATTCCTCTTCACTCCGACCATGCCCGTCGGCGACCATTTTACTTGTATTAACAAATTTTATATATCTATAATATTGAAACACCTCCTTTCATAACTGGGAATGAAACGGCCCTTTTGGGAATTTATACATACACCAAAGATATATTTTTTATTTATAATTTCCAACTGAATTAATTTAGGACTAAATTTAATGCTTAGCTTTTTAGGTAAGAAAAAAATACGCTCTCAGATTTCATTTGGTTCGTCGTGCTTTTTAAAGAATGAATGATCCACTTTTAATTGGCAGAGATCATTCTCCCTGATGACCTTTCGCGATTGCATTAATGAATGTTTGGTCGGAGTGGAAGGGAAGCCATGAATGGAGAGCAAGAATCAGATGAGTTAAAGTTCTTCTCAGTCATTCAGTCATGGAGCCAGCGTGTCAGTACATCTGTCACCTTGACATTGGCATTGATTAGTCATCCGACTGCTCACCGCCCACGTGACAAGGATATGATCCAATGCAGCTTTTAATTGTATCCCAGCATCCGTTCCAACCCATTCACATTCAATTTCAATTCTCTTTTTAAAGCCTCCGGCGTTCAATTTTTAATTAACGCAAATTACTAATAATTAATTTTTAAATTATCATCCCTCCTTATTTTGTTCAGATTGACTTTTTGTGACCTTAACATTGGTGAATAATTTTTTTTGTTTCTTGATATCTAAGGTCATTCAAACTGCAAACGGTTCAACAACATGTATTTAATAATCCATATTTATTCATAATTATTTGCTTCAATAAGAGCTTACGATGAATGGAGAATTAATTAAGATGATATCTTCTGTTCCTCTTTGTCTACTTCATCAAGTGTCAGGCTGAACGAAATATCGGTTTTTGTTATCTTTTCTAATTCAAGATATTAGAAAATTATGAAAAAATGTCAGAGATAAATTCCATTTCTTTGAAGTTTTGGCTACAATTATTCATCAATCTCTCAAACCAATTTATAAAACTCTCACATAATTACTCTTTAAAGTTAGCATTATATGATCATTAAGAAAATTCTCCCTTATTTCTATGAGTGGGAGGGCCTCTCTTAACTTAGTAACCTACGGCGCTCTCATTGCTCCAGAGTGGAAGGGAGATTTAACAACTGCGCATGCGTGGCCCGTTCTGGAGCAATGAATCATTTACACCATTGATGTTAATGATTGATAGGATGTTCTCTTCCTTTACTCTTACTAAATTCTTTTCTTAAAGAGTTTGTTAAAAATTAGAAAATAAATTATTTATTTTATAAATCTTTATAAAATAAATAAACATGCCCAGTTAAAATAATCATCTCATACTCATTTATCTTAAAAGATATATTATGAGTTACAGTTTTGGGGCATTGTTTTGAAAAACAACACCTTTTTCAAAACAAACCCTTATTATTCAATATTAATAAAGTTTCACTTTACGATGATTTTAATCATTTTCTTTTTGTTTCTTCAAACTCAAAAGAGAATTCTCAAAATTAATCCCATTTCTTTCAATTATTCGTAGCCTAAGTACAATCCAAGAGAAATAAATATTTTCCAGAGTATGTAATAGCTGTAATCAAATTGTTTAATGCTCAAAATCTTCATAAATACCCCTAAGAGCAAAACCTCATCAACACTCACTTTTTTTCCATAATTTATGTAGAGGAGAAAACAGTTTATCTCCATCAACAGGATTCAATATTTTATAAAAATCAAACAATTTTCTGAACGAATCATTAGATTTAGACTGTTTTTAATGTACTGCCTTTGCCACTCAGCATACCAATCCAATAATTATAAAAAGACTAGGACTTTGTAAATCTCTGTCAAAATTTTTTAGATTCTTTTCAAAAATAATAAATTTGCGATACATGAATTTAAAAACTAATTCATTCAGGGGCTCAAATTTTACGAATACGTGGATGGCGTCTACGATTTATCCGCATACTGACTTATCTTTTATCTTTATACTTTATATGTCAGTTTTTATCTAGCGTCAGGTTGTGTGATGGGCCGATGCATTCTTTATCGGTCGTCTTTTTATACCCGGAAAAATAGGAATCTAAAGGAGGCCGACAAGGAAATTTATTAATTAATAATTTAAGTCTTGTAACATATAATTATTATTTATTATCCATTTATATTTATTTATACTAATTGATAAATAAATTTTTATGTAATTAGCTAGGGATCGGAACTCTCTTTTAAAGTTATCAAAATTGACAATGCCAACACCTATAATCTCTCATTCACAGGGTGGGAGCAATTAACAATTTTATTAACTATTTTAGAAAGAAGAAAAACACTATTTTCTCCAAGAATCAATTATTTACACAAGTCATATAATTTTTTACTTTTTCCGCATTATATTTATTATCTTTAGCCAAGTGTCGATTGCACCACCTTGAACTTGTTATCCTGTTTACTTTTAATACCTTTCTTTATTTATAATTATGCTAATTAAAAGTTTTAAGCAAAAACCCAAATATGTTCTTAGATATTATCTATTGATATTTGCCTTAAGTAAAATTGAGAAAATATTAAGTCTATTTTGACATGGTGATCTATTTGAACTTCAACCTTGTTTAACGATGCCTTCACCAAAGGCCAAGGCCAACCAACTATTTTTACCTCTTTATTCATAGAATGTCACATTTTCTATTTTGAGAATTGGAATCTTTGTTTTGGTGTCTGAGAGTTTGTTTGCTAGTCTGGTAACAAACTTAGCACCAAAACGATATGAACAAATTTTTTAATTTTACTATCACATACAAATTTTCATTTAATATATATATTCTTATTTCAAATTTTAACTTTCCATCTTATACCAGGAACATGTAGAATTAGATTTCGATTATTTGGAACAAAAATGGAGAATCCAAACTAAATCTTTGTTTTCAAACAACAAATAAATTAGTTTATTAAAGGAAATCTCAATTATATTAATAAAATTTTACATTTCTAAAAGGGACATTTTAACTTTTTTGGAATATAACATCTGGCCTTAGCCTCTTTGGAAGGGGGTGGGGCTTAAACTTAAAAATGAACGAAATTTAAATTTAATAGGGTATGTCCTTAGGTGCCATGAGATGGGATGCCCCACGACTACAAATGACTACTTGTTTCTAAATTAGTTTAAAAAATGTATTATTATTTAACAAATTTTTCGAAAAACCTATTTTGAATTCCATCATTTTATTTTTATAAAATAATTATATGAAAAAGTGATGGAATATTTTATTTATTCCTAATTTTCATAGTAAATAGCAAAAAACAATTTTGTTTAAATATTTTCAAATAATTAAAAAAAATTCATTTTATAATATATGAATATTAAATTTTTTTCGGCGAATAATGAAATGTTTAAAACCCATTTTCAGACTTGATGATTTAAACATTTAAAGAAAAAAATTATAGAGCATGGTTGAGACTCCTCTATCGGAAGTTTCATCATTCAATTTTCTTAGTTTTTAACCAACATGATATTAAGCTTGTATTTATAAATCGTAATAAGATAAATACTTCATATTGAGCCTTAGAATAGATCTAGGGGTTTTGTTACTTGATCTAATGGTTGGTTCTTATTTAACTTATATTTGTTAGCAATTAATTTAAATAAATGTGAACGAAGTCAAAAGGCTTCAGATGCCAAGAAAGACTTAAAAAATAAACATTTTATATTCTATTCTATTATTTTACAAAATCTTTTTAAATTAATTCATTAATTAGAATTTAGGTATGTCCTTTAGTTACCCTTTCGTTTGTTCCTTTTTTGCTAATTACTGAATATTTTTCTTTATATCCTTTTCTTCCTTCCTTTTTTCTAGATTAATTCATTTTGCTTGCCACTCTTCTTTTGCCATCTCTTGTTTTTAGATCTTATTAAATATTTGTCTTACATGTTATACAAACATTTTAGAATAATTAATTCTTAATGCTTTTTTTCATTATTCTAATTAATTTTCACAAGATTAAAAAAAATTATTTTTCATCCGTTAAAAAAATTATCAATCTTTAGATGATCGATCAATTTTAAAATTTGTTTAAATTCAACTCTTCTATCTCCTTAATATATAATTTTCAATTATTCCATTTTATTAAGCTACCTTTTTTTAAATAAATATTTCTTTCAATAATATATGGCCAGGATTTATATTATACGTATATAAGGTAACATATTAATTTTATGAGGTCATCAACATTATTCCTAAAAAGGACACCTTTGATGATTTCATCCTCAGCCTTTATTTAGTTTAATAGTTTCATATCATTTCAACAATTCTCAAGGAAATTTTTGTTTATAAATAATAGGCTTTCCTGAGTTAGTAATAATCGTATAAGTGGTTCAAAAGTTGATATTATTATACTACTTGCCTGTATTTGATGCCTATCCTGCCTAATCCAACTGCAATCATATCTATACACTCACACATCAACAAATTTTACAAGTTCAAGGGGCATATTTCTGTTATTTCAAATAACTGTCCTTTTCTGATTACCAAGGCCATTTTTCACAAAAAAAATCTGTAGAGTTGCTTGAGCTCTTTGGCAGATAGTAGCCATCATGATTCGCATTTAAGATAAACAAATAAAATATTTAAATAAAAATATATATTATTTTATTCATTTTGTTTATAAAA
Organism: Anisolabis maritima; assembly: GCA_010014785.2. Taxonomy (NCBI): domain Eukaryota; kingdom Metazoa; phylum Arthropoda; class Insecta; order Dermaptera; family Anisolabididae; genus Anisolabis; species Anisolabis maritima. The sequence continues at coordinate 22,905 of JAAAKE020122349.1, forward strand.
ATGATTCTAAATTTTTAAATAATTTAGATTAATATAATAATTATTTGAAAGTTTTTTATATAGTTTTTTAATATCTGATTTGAATTAGGTGGTCCTCTTGACAGCAAATATTATTTTTTTTCATTTGGATTTAATATCTGATTTTAATTCGGCAGTTGTTGGCTCGCAGCGCCCTCACTTCCCTCGAACTAATTTTTCTATTATCTATTGTTGTGCCGGTTGTTAAAATTGTTAGGTTTTTTCTCATTTAATTATAAAATTAATTATTTCAAGAGTTTAAAATTCATTTGTTTATTTAGTAAATTCACCTCCAAAATATCCATTAAATATGTAATATGTCTTTTAGTATAATTCTTTCAAGGTAAATAAAATATTGTAATTTTTATAGGTGTAGACTAGGCCAGCTTAGTCTTTAGATCGATTATTTCTATTTATATATACAGTATATATATAATTCTTACAGATCAAATGGAGAATTTATTCAATATAATAATTTGAATAAATTCAAATCCAAATAATAACAATAATATAAAAACATACACGACTATATTTTATTGAAATACATTTATTTTATAAATATTTTAAGGTAAATATTTATTTAATAAAAAAAAATTATAATTGAAAAACATAATTCATCCAGAATCACTGTCCGCTGATATCTGCATCTTAAGAGTATTTAAATATTGTTTATAGTGAAATTATATGCATATTCTTTCAAAAAATAAGAGCTTAAAAGTAATATAATTATTATTAATACTACTTTTGTTTTAGCAGGTCTGAGCATGGACAACAACAGTTCGCTGTCATTGGCGCCACAGAGCCCTCTCGAAATGAAGCCAGACACAGCAACTCTACTTTCATCAGGAAATTTCAGTCCCACTGGTGGAGGTGGAGACCCGAACAGCCCTGGGTAAGTCAACAAGAGAAAATAAGCAACCCAAATTAAATCTTCAGCATTAAACACATTTTTGTAGTTTTGCCGATTGAATATGAAAGATAGAGGAATAATATAATTTACAATATCTTGATATATTAATGGTTAAATATTTGTATAATATATATTATCCCCTTCAAAAGTAATTGAACAACCTGTATCTTTTGCTTCGTCATAATAGATAATTAGGAGAGCTACATGAATTCAAAATCATCAAATTTCATTTCCTTATTATTAAATTTATTTTTTTCATGTCCGTCTTTTAATTATCTATTAAGTCGAAATCAAAGATACATGTTGTTCAATTACTTTTGAGGGAGATACTATATATAATGTCAATTTGTTTGAATATTGGCTCTTTTCACCGATCAATAAAGATACTTTACCTAAAGCCATTACACAAACACATCAAATGGTGGCAAACTAAATTTATATCTCTCTAATCTCTCCCTTTCTATCACAACACTTTCAACCTCCCCCTTCCGAGAAGGAGGGAAAATGCTTAAAACATGCACGGGAAGTGATAACAATATCTTGAAACCATATAGTGAATATGAGATGTAAAAATCTAACAACAAATTTGCTAAAAATTTAAGAATATTTAATGCCCACAGGATTAAAAAAAATTTAAATTCAGGTTTATTTTTATTCCTCTACGACCAAGGAGGTAGAGATTTATTATTCACATATTTCTCTTAGCTGATAAAATCTTAATTATTTAATTTTCTCTCCATTTATATATGACCTAATCAAATAAAAAAATATCTGCCTGGATCTTATCATTTGTCGGATGCGAAATTTATTTATTTTAAACACTTAAAAAAAAAACCAATTTTTTTAAAATTATTTCAAAGAATAATTTGGTGATAGCATATTGTTATAAATATTTTCCGTCAATTTCATACTAGCATGCTAATGAACAAAAAATATTTTTTATAATAGAGAATAATAAGAATTTTCACTATCTACACATAATTCTCGTCATTAATTATTTATAAATTTTACATCTTTTTTAACTCGTAAAAAATAGAAGTATGTTTATCCTGGTGTCATTTTGTAAATAATATTTTAAGAATTTATAACACAATGTCATATGATTCAAAGAAACAAAACCATAAAACGAATCGTGGCTATATGACATGCAAATGTTTTATTAGTTAATAGATATATATATAATATTAAGCCAGTACTATATCAAAATAATTTTCATTTTATTACCTCTCATTATTTATGCCATTTTCTTATCATTTTCTTTATTTGACCAATCCAACAATTAAAAGTCATATGAGAGTTTATATCTTACTGAGGATCTTTGATAAATTTGAATTTTCTCCTAAAAAGAGATGAAAATTCTTTTTATATTTAGCTAAATTTTTCACTTCCTGGCCCAATATTTTTGTCTTGAGTATTTGAGAGTCCCGAAATTAATGCTTTTTTTGGGGGGTTTCTCTTACCCTTTCCAGTCAACAAAACGTTATAAAAGAGGCGGCAATGTCTTCTCACGTCATTATAAACATTTTTTGTGACGGTCACCAATCCAAGGATCAATGTCATTTTATTTGGTTGGAATTGAAGAAATTCTTCATCCACTGCCAAGGTCGACTTTAATTGTTTGGTTTTTGAATTAAAATTTTTTTGCAATTCTCCCACACATCGTTTATAAAATAAATTAATCTTAGTGCATGATGAACGCTTTATTATTTCTCCCATCTGGAGCCTCACCAATTTTTTATGATTTTCTTTCTGCCTCCGCCGAAACGCCTTTAGCTAGGCAACTAGGGTGTGAAGATATAAAATATATTTTTTTAATTTTAATTTATCCGAATTTGAGAATATTTTGAATAAATATTTTTAAAGGTATAGGCTAATTTATAAAAAAATTTTCTTTAGAGCTATATATTAGAAAGGTTTTAAACTTCATTCAAACGAGAGGAAATTGAATTTTTAAATAAGTAGCATCTAAAAACTAAACTTACGGAAATTATGAGAAAGCTGAATATGTTTTGCTTTGATCATTGATAAATAGATTTGTAAATTTTGATCAATAAAAATGTCTAAAAAAAAAGTAATAGATAACAAGAAAAAAAAATTTCTCTGGCCCGGTCCCTTGGTGCGGAGCTAGGCTTCATGTACCAAAGGTCACTGGTTCGTTTCCCGTCTTGGAAAAAAATTTATTTATGTTATATGGCTACCAATTGGTTTCAATAAATAAGGACGGAGTCTAAATGTCCACAAATGCCGGACTTGTAAAAAAAATTCTGCATCTCTTGAAAAGTTAAACGCAGTAATAATACTTATTAATTAAATAATCAATATCATTCTATTTATTTCCGCCAATCATAATTTACCCAATAACTAATTAACAATTAGTCATTTTAGAGACAATTACTCGACCGTTTAATAAGTACGTTATGTTTCTAATCAAAAAAATTGTTCACTCTTTTTATGTCGCAAATTTCCCTATTCTGACCAAACTCTCTTAATTTTTTTCATCATTTGTCGAGGAGCTCTAAATGATCCCTTCCATGCTTCCTCCCTCCCTCTTTCATTAATCACTCAAAAACATTATATTTACTGTCTATTTGATGGTAAAATAGTTCTATGATCCTTTGAAGGAAGATGAGTTTATATTTACTTACCAGGTAAAGAAAAAGTTTAGATAATTTTTCCTGTCAGGTGAATTTGAACTCAAATTTTTTTAAAAACAATCAAAATCCACAATTTTAATCCATTTAACTGTTTTACTTTTCATTACCACAAACATTTATTTATTGACTGAATAATCGGTTCAATTTATTGAAAAAATGACCGATTATCCAAAAGTAGATCGCCCACTTGTTGAATAAATTAGTTCTACATAAACGTGGAAAAAAAACTCATATCATTAATTTTTTCTGAAATATCAAAAATATATTCCACTTTGCTCCGGGCCTTCATTCAAAAATAATAATAATTAAATAAGTTAATCTGAGACCTGGCGATGATTTAATTTTGAAGAAATAAATCTTTATTCGAAGGTATTTTGCAGGTTATTTTTATTAACCACTATTCACTTAATAACTCTTACGATAAATGAATCTCTTCGAATACTCAAGCGACTTTGGATACAAGAGAATTTTTTTCATTTTTAAACGACGAAATTAATGGTGAATTTGATTGGTTAAAACCTCTGAAGAAGAAATCCGAAACGTCGGCTATATAGTCGTCAAATAAAAATTGCCTGCAATATACTTCCGAATAAAGATTTATTTTTGCAATCTTAAATAATTAGATATATAGAAAGGATCCTACTCTTACGTTTTTGGTTCCAATAAACTCCTCCAAGATCCTCTAAGAAAAATATTTTAAAGAAAAAATAATTTTAGTAAATGATAATTATTTACAGAAAATTCAGCTTTTTTTCCACTTTTATATAATTTTTATCATAAACTATTTTTTTATTTTATTTATTCGAATAACACCCAAGAATTCAATGCTAGAACAGTTATCGTTAGCAGGCGTTGCCCCGAGATCTTGGGCTTGTCCCCCGGATCCAAACTATCCAATATACACCCAAATAAAATTCTTTTATAATTTTATCAAGTTTAAGATTTATAATAAGTTCATTCACTTTTCAATTTTCTTAAAAGGATCTTCTAAAATTATATATAGGTTCTTAGGTAAAAAAGTATCCAGTTAAACATTTATCAACTTTAAAAAGATAAAAACTTTTGTGATTCATTTTTCTTTTTAACTTTAAAAACAAAAAGAAGCAAGAGGAAAGATAAATGGATAAAACTATTGAATTATAAATTTCATTATAATCAAAATTAAATATTAACAACTTTCTTTAAATAATATTCTTCTTCTCTTAGTAAATTTAATTCAAAAATTTGAGTTTTCTATTTATCATTTAAATTAAATCTGGGATTTTCTAATGTTTGAAGCTTATGGTGCGCTAGTGGAATTTTCATGATATTATAGAATTTATAGATACATTTTATAATTATAATGAGAAATTATTATTTTAGGGACTTGCACGTTGGATGACAAACATTTTCTCAAGCTGACTGGCATTCCTTCACTGTTTTCTTTTTCTCACATTCTTTTTTCTTCTATTTTAATTAGACTCTTCAAATGGCCTTCTTCTATATACTTTTGGCGAAATAATTAACAAAAAATAAATAAAATATGTTCAATCATTCGATATAACTTTTTGGCAAAATTTTATCTCCATAATAGAGCAAATTTTAGATAGAAAATTTAAATTCATTGAAAATTCCAGAAATCTCTAAAACTATTAAACTCAATATAGTCCTTCCAAAGCCCTCCAACCAACAATATTTCTGAGAGGAATGCGGCGACTCTTTCCTTTCTTTTGAATTCCAAAAATTGCCCTACTATTCTATTTTTCCCCAAAACACTTGTGGAATTTTTTTAAAATTTACGTATTGAAAAAAAATTTATTTCCCCAAATAAAAATCTTTTTTTAATAATACATATTAATGTTTAGGTTTTTCGGAAACTGGAGTCTTATACTATCGCCTTCAAAAGTAATTGGACAAACTGTATCTTTTGTTTAATCTTAATGGATAATTAGGAGAGCTACATGAAATAAAATAATCAAATTTCATATGGTTTTATCCATTATTAAATTTATTATTTTCCGATTTTATATAGGTCTTCTAATTATTGGGAGTGTGCATTAGTTTTAAGAGATTTTTTGGTATGAAAAAATGATTACAAATGGATCATTCAAAATATTGTCCATCGCTAGCCACTACTTTTTTCCATCTTTCTGGTAATAGATGGATTCCAAGTCGAAAGAACGACTCGTCTTAAGGGGCTATCCACGAATCGACACATTTTTTTGGTAAAAATTATATTTAAATCGTTGATCGATCAACATTAAAATTGATGGAGCATAATCACCATAAGCTTCCATTAGCATTTGCAGCAGAACTTTTCTTCAAATGGAAGCAAAAAGGTAAAGCTCACCACAAATTGCGTTATTTTGGCACAAAATTCGATAGATTCACCTCTTAAAATAATTGTCTTTTACACTTCAGTAAAATACATATACTGAAAACTAAAGCCACATGATGATGCTTTGACATGAAGTGACCCGATGCGATATAGTCCTAGTTACGCCATCTCTTGAAAATCCTTTAAAATTAAAGCACACTCCTAATATATTTTATTTTTAAGACAAAACAAAAGATACAGTTTGCACAATTACTTTTGAGAGGGATAATGGATAAAATGTTAATATATGTATTTCATGATAATCATTATCTTCCCATATTTATTTTATTTGAATTGTTATTTATAATTGCTAGTCATTTTTTGAAAATAATTCTACAAATAGAAATTTATTTAACCCTTTCATTTTAAATTGGAATCCAACCTCTGCTCTGATTATAGAGCAAAAATTTTGTGAATATAGAGGGTACTTGGCAATAATATGAATTTTATTTGGCCAAATGGTAATAGAACCATAATGATACTAACAATTAAGAGGAATGAATTTGATTTTTAATATTATTAATACAAAATATTCTTAAATGCTGGTTATATCAGATGCTTTCCATCTTAATTAATTAAACTACCTTTTCTTTCTTTTTAATTTGCTTAAAAAGATTGATTCTTCTCTCACTTCCATTGAATCGACATCCTTTTCAAGTAATTGGTTCAACTTTTGTTTTGTTCCCCTCTAACATCAACAACAACAACACAAATTAGCAAAAATAAAATATAAATATTTAAAAATAATCTTTAATCAAATTACTTTAATTAATTATTCCTTGGTACCAAACTTGATTCGAGAAGAAATTTATGTGCTGTAAAAGATTAAAAGAATAAAATAAAATCAACTGCAACAAAATAAAAAAATTTAAATGAATTAGTATGTAATAAACAAAGATAAGCTTTGGGTTCAAACAATATTATTTCATCTGATCTTTAAATTATATTATTTAATTTCTTGAGAAGGGAATATATATGGGCACTAATTATTTTATTTTTCATATAAACAGGGTCACTCATCCCCCATCCTTTGACTACTATTTAGCACGAAAAACAGGGTCAGGGACGTAGTCAGGAAATTTTTTCGGGGGGGATTGTGGCTGATATTTTTGAGAATACTAATACTAATCAAAGGCTCATATTTAATTAGTATTTATTTTACTAAGTTATTATTAGAACTGCAATTTTCCACTTTGACTAATACCTTCTTATTAATTGATAGGGAGGTTGCATTTTGCATCTTATAAAAATATTTACCTTTGAATAGCCCTGAACAGTAGCCATTTTGGGAGTGGAAGCAGGTTTGGTGCTTCTCTGGAAACACTACTACCTCTTGACCATTTTGATTTCCATAAGAATTTCATAAATCAAACCTCATTCATCATCATGCTTAAATATTTGAACAGTCTTGAAGCATAATGTTAAGTTCTTTTGAAAATAAAATATAATAAAAGTCCATTTTCCTTGAAGAGAGGTAAAGCTCTTGATCTAATGCAGTCCAAATCAACCCCGGGTGCCGCAAGCGGCTGACCAAGCCTCATTATTCATAAATTCAAGTTTTGAAAAATAAGAAATTTTTTTCTACTAACAAATAAATTTCTATAAAAAAATGTTTCTAGATTGAATTTTACATTTGGAAAAGAATCTATTATATTAAAAAATTTTCTGAAAATCAAAGAAAATAAATGTAAGAATTATTTAACATGACCTCTCCTTAAATAGGATAAATGACCCCACTGAAATAAACTCAAATGAAAAAAAAAGACATCAATTTATTTGTCTAATCAAATATTTTCAAAAACAGCATTTAAGATGTCTTAAATTCAATTTTTTTGCATCTAAATGTATCAAAGTAAATGTCAAACTCCTTTGAAGGTGTGTGAACAAGTTGCGGCCTGTTGCATACTCATTGGTATTTTAAACAAATGAACCACAGTTAAAATGAAAATGTAATTTATTTATTAATGATAACAACTGTGAAAACCTCAACACCAAAAAAAAGTTGCATATTCTTATTTAGGGAGTCGTTGGAGATACGCCACTAGGCGGCCACTTGATGTAGCAAACAAATGTGGATGGAGAGAAAAAAAAGGTTGAGTAACCCTAAGGGCTTCGCTTTATTTATTTAAATTATATTGGCTACCAATATATACACTATAAATATGAATAGAGTCTAAATGACTTCAAGATGAAAAATTAATTTTAAAAATAAAAATAACAGAATTTATTTTGGCTCTTTAATTTATATGTAATATAGCAAATTTTGTTTTTATCAAATAATGCTTTTCAAAAGATTTTTTTTTTTAAAGACTTTTCCGACTTTAAGACTCCGTTCTTAATTATATAATTATTATTATAAAATCCGACTGTTTTATTTTTGTGCAGTCCAAACAAATATGATTTTAAAAAAAGTCAATTTTTCTTGGGATCTGGAAAATTTGTATTAAATAGACCGTTAGTAGAAAAAATCAAATCAATATAAGATATTAACGAAGATAAGCATTATTGCTAGAGAAATTTTTATTTAAAAAATAAACCATTTTATAAAAATTATACTTTTACTACTATAAAACTGCTCATGCATAGACTATTATATAAATTATTTCTTATATTTATTATCTGAGAAAGATCAAAATATTAATATTCAAAAAAATAATTTAACCATATCAAGGTAATTTATTCTAAATTTTAACAATTTTTTGAATCACCAAATGATGACATCAGAAAACAGGTGAAATCATTTGTTCCTCTCTTTTTTAACTCCTAGAAACAATCTTTTTTTAGCATCTTCTCTCAAGTAATAAACTACCATCTTTGGACCAACTATCTTGTTCATCTCCAGGTGACATCTTAACACCTTCACAATCTCTTCTCTCTATTTTTTCTAATTGCTAATTAAGCAATTGACAAGATCATTAATTAGTTTCATATTAGATCCGTGACTCATAAGACTTATAATATTTAAATGTATATTTCCAGGTTAATAAATTCAAAATTTAACGTTTGACTCATTTGTTATTATATAAACATATTGATAGTGATGTCCTTTCTATTATCATAACGTCCTTGGTTTTGTATACTTAGGTACTCCATAAAAACATTATCCATTTGAACAAAGCTGAACAACATACCATCAATAAAGTTGGATATTTTTAAAACTTATTATAATTTTAATAAATTGTTTGATATTTGCCATCATTTCTTAATTTATTTATGACTTAATTTTTAAGGAGACTTCTTGTTAGCTTTTTTTTTCAAATTCATTTTTGTTTTAATATCCTTAAAAGATCTATAGAATTTCATGATTAACCTGCCCTACCCCCCTCCACCATAGAGAGAATGATCAAGTTTTCATTATTAGTGGCGAGGAAAAAATTCAAAAACTAAATTAAATTTAAAAAAAATAAATAAATAAATAAATAAAATAAAATTTCTCTGTGGAATATTTGATAAAAGACCAAAATAAAGGACAAATAAAATGTTTGAAATATTTTTTCCATTCTAAATAAATAGAACAAGCGCTTTTGTTTTGCCTTAGTGGATAGTTAAAAGAGATACATAAAAAAACAATTTTTTTGCAAACACAATATACTTCCCCTATAGTATAAATTACATTTATAGGTAAGAGAGCGTAATAATAAAAATGATAAATGATGTTTTTATATTATATATTATTTTGTGATTTTTAATATTTAAAATTAATCTTCATCATTAAATTAAGAGAAGAGGCCGCCTCTATTTTCATGAGTTGACTCCCGTTTTATTTAAATAATAAAATTCATTCCTCCGCTCTCACCCCATTTCTAACTATAAATAGAATTACAGGAGGCTAAAACCCTCCCCTCCAAGCCTTTTCTTTCCCAAAAATTATAATTTCAAATCATTCTCTTTCCCCTTCCTTCACTCTGTCTTTCTTTCTCCTTCTCTGCACCCCATTTCTCCTCCTGACCAATTAGCCAATCAAAGGGTTGGCGCCAAAATTCGCTACTTGGGAGAGGATACGAGACGCCTGTCCAGTTCAGTTTAGGTACAACCTTTTAAAAGAAATGAACCCACGTCACTTCACGTAAATAACGCCCTTTCATTTTGAGGGCAGCCATCATGGCAGCTAGTCAGTTCTCTATCACTCCGCTCGTTCTCAACCTTTTTATTTGGGTATTTCAATTCATTATTATTAATAATTTATTTATTATGTTTTTTGGACATTTAATATTTATAATTAACATTATAATTTTAAGAATTCCACAATATTAGTGTCTAACCTTATATGATGCTATCTTTTTATCTTTTTTTTTTTCTCCTGCTTTATTGATAATTTATCTTGTGCACATTTGTTCTTACCCTAATCTTTCGTTTACAATTAAAAGATTCCTAAGTACCATGCTATAGGTTCTTATATTATCATGACTGAGGGCCTTTTGGACCATAATTATTAATCTCACTCAATATATATTAATAAAAAATTATTTTACATAAAACTAAAAAATATTCAAAAGAAATAATTATTTCATTTCATTTATAAAAGCATTTTTTAAAATATACATTTTATATAGGCAGAGGTCTTCATACACGTTCATACTTGTTCATGTACTATATATAAATAATATATATTTGAGTAAGAGTTGACTTGAGGCTAGAATGTTATTACAATATTTGGAAACGAAATTAAAATGCATCAGCCTGCACTATAGTTATTTTTTCCACCGTATAACGTTTAAGATAGTGCTTTCTTCAGATCTTTCAAGCGTCACTTTTACATAAAAATTTTATGCGATGTCACAAATTTATTTATAACCTATTTCTGTGGTTACCATTAAAATATATACGAACGAACCAACTTCAAAGCAAGTACGAATCCTAGGCAGTCCGATGAAAATTCATTTAAATTAATTGTGTACCAATTGCTGAAAATAAATATGCTTGGATAATACCTATCGTAAATAATATATAATTGTGATTTTATAAAAGTATATTTGGCCTCGAAAAAGACCTTAAAAAAAAAAAGTATACTATTAACTACTAAAATTAAAGAATATTAGCCACATGAAATGAATATTTTATTTCACACATTTCTGCTCAGAGAATACTAATGACTTTTTTTCGGATCAGAGAATATTAAAAGAGAATTTAAATATTCTCGTACGTTTTTTTTTGTTGCGATCGCATTATACTATATATTATATGGGGAAATTACCGCAGACATCCCCGCATCCATACATATGGCACACACATATACCGCCCTCCTCACAAGTGATACAGATAACCTGTATCGTATAGAGACAAGATAACCTGTGTCTTTGGTTTTGTCTTAATGGATAATTATTAATAGAAGATTTACATGAAATTCGAAAAATAATAAATTTAATAATTGGTAAAACATAAAATTTGATGCTTTGGAATTTTATATAGCTCTTCTAATTATCCATTAAAACGAAACAAAAGAAAGAGTCCGGTTATCTAATTACTTTTGAAATAGTTAATATATTCAGCATTCCAAAAACTACTTAAATAGACTTAAGGAACTCACAACATAGTTTAGTAGCGTTAACAGAGATTTTTAAAATTTTATTATAAATACAGCCAATCAATCAAAATAAATTTATGAGAAAATGACAAAAAAACAAAATAACAAAAAAATGTACAAGAGTAAAGTGAGCTCCAAACTATTTTGGGTCAGACAACGAATAATACATTTCTAAAAATCATCTAAAAAAATAATTGAAATATGAATTTTAATCAATATCGTTAGAGTGTATTAAGAAAATTGGAGAAAAAAAAAGTACTTGCATATGTTGGCGGATTTTATTCGTCTGGCATTGACTTGGGTTCCTAAATTAAATATCAAGTATAATCTTCGAGATTTTGTTCTTTTTTAAGATATTTTATTGACACACACAGACACACCATTTTAATAAGACAATCATTTTTTTTACTCAAGAGACCTCAAATTTTCGTTGAAATTTCATTGACATAGATTTTTTTTCTATAATTCTATATATATATATAAAAGTGACTTAAGTCATTTGTTTATATTTCGATGCCTTTATAATAATTACTATATAATATATTTTTTTTTATTATTCTTACTCTATTATATATATATATATATATATTATACATATAGGTAA
>JAAAKE020122350.1:0-15300 GCA_010014785.2 Anisolabis maritima
GGTTTAGAATTTCAATCACTTGTATATATGTATATATTTGGGTCGGTAACCCATTGTATATAAGAGCGTATCGTGTCGATCCCAAGCGAGGATTCACTCAAAGGGGGTATAAAAAATTATACGCCCCGAAATTGTAAATAGCTTGAAAGAAAGCACAGAAATTGTATTATATTATTTCTTAATTTATTTTGTACATATCATTTACTTCTATTTTTATTGTAAATATATAATTATTAATCTAACTTTGATTACTGTTGTTTATTTCTGGGCAACCCATATTGACGTGGACCTGGCCAAGGCCCGTCCCGTTACAGTTGGACTAATAGGGAGGCCGGCACATGTGCCTGCGATATTTGTGGTTGTGGCTGGAGTGGTTACTCTTGAAGAGGCTGTTTAGGTTAAATCTCTCGCTGGGCTCGGCTAGGACAGGTTAGCTCGGGGAACTCGGAGAAAAGGGGTTTTCTCTGAACATTAGTGTTGGCCGACTTTAAAATGGTCGAAGGGGCGTGGGTGATGTTACCAGGGCTGAAGAGCGAGGTGCTGGTGTTTCGGAGGCACTTGTTGCGACAGTCAACTAGATGCGGAAATTTGAAAGAAAGACGATCCCGATGGTGGGGTTCTCGACGTCCTCCACGATGAACCTCCAGGTGTAAGTCTTCTTTAGGCCTAGGTTAATGGCCGTCGGGGCCCATTCGTATGTTGGAATTACGGATCCGTTGGCCGCGAAGAGGATGTAGTTGTCCCGACGTCGAGAAGCGGAGAAGAGCATTTGCGACAACAGGGAAAAGTCGCTGCCTGTGTCAATTAAATATCTGGGTTTGGTGTTGCGATCAGTTATGGTGAGGCGGGAGGATCCGGATGGGCAGCTTCCATTGCACTTCTCATTGGCTTGCTCATGGGGCCGTACATCTGCGTTTTCACCAAACTTTTGATGAAACAGGCAAATGCTGGTGCCGGTGCTGGTGTTAATGTAGCAGGTGTTGATCGGGCTGTATGTGTAACTGGGGCTGTTGGCGTGCATCGGGTACCTTGTTCTGAGACTTAGTTGCTTCGGTGAAGGGCTGCGTCCCGTTTCGAGTCTGTCGAGCTTCGATGTGACCTTTTTTAATGAAAGTCATAATTTCATCAAGGCCGTTGGATGAGCTGTTGATGAGCTGATGAGTGTGATATGTCGAAGTCGTCGCCTACAGGATTCGGTCGGAACTTCGTTGCGGGTTCGATTGTTGATGATAGACAGAATTGGTTGTACTGATAGTGGAAGTCGGCTAGACCATATAGCCTTAAGCATATTTTCAGGGAGGGACAAACTCTTGCTTGCATTAGTCTTCTCCGGGAATCCTCTCCTTGTTGTGTGCCGCCACAAACCAATGTAAACAAATGAGTTTCAATATACATATAGGATCATCTTCAGGACCTAGAAGAATTTATAAATCACCTCATAGAGAAATGGAGGAGAACTTCTTATAATCCTGATATAGACTGTGAGAATAAAAATAAAAAGATTCAATTAAATCCAAATAAATTCAAATTTACAAAAGCGTTTTATATTAAAAGCACTAAAAAAAGTTAAATAATTTTTATATAAAATTGTTCAACATTTATGATAAAAAATAAAAGCTGATATTTGCATAAAGTTGGTCACTATATACATATGTACATTATTATTACAATGAATATTTTCTCAAAGCGTTCCCCACGTCAAATAAAATTAAAATATTAAAATAGAAACTATTTTTCTCTTCTCTCTAATAATTTATAATAATTTTCTATCAATTTCTATTATTTGTCCTCTTTTAATTAATTAAAAATCGAAAAAAGCCTAATCTTGTTTCGAGTGCTTTTATAAGCAATGTGAATAAGACTTTATTTTCTAAGAATCCTCCCCAAATTATGTTTTTACAATCGGGCAAATCCAAAATGTAAGTAGTCACCACAAAAGATTCATATAGTCATATGAGTGATATACTAGCAGATAGAGAAACATATGAACTTATTTCTTATGACCCCATTAAAAACTATAAGCTGAGAGAGACGCTCATAATTTTGATTTTGATAACGCAAAGATAATCTCGAAAAAAAAACAAAACAGCATAGATAAAAGATTAGTGATAGAAAAATGGTTTATATAATTGTATGGAGATAAGGCCATTAAGTTCTAGACTGATTGTGAGAGTTTGGACAGCACATATGATACTCTTCTGTTTCAGGGATGAGCGAACGCATTAATTTATTAAATAATGAATTATAATATATGTTAGAAATTAAAAGAGGACAAATAATAGAAATTGATAGAAAATTATTATAAATTATTAGAGAGGAGAAAAATAATTTCTATTTCAATATTTTAATTTTATTTGACGTGGGGAACTCTTTGAGAAAATATTCATTGTAATAATAATGTACATATGTATATAGTGAGCAACTTTATGCAAATATTCGATTGTAAGTAAATGTAAAAAATAACTTCATAAATGTTATATCGAATAATATTTGAAATATGTATATTTTTATAGCTTTTGGATTGAGGACCGAAAAATCTTCGAGATCGATAAGTGGGTAAATAAATGATAAGTAAATGAAGGCTTTTGTTTTGGTTGAACCTGTCCTACTCCCAAGAATAACTGATTCATACAGCCACCAAAACTCTTTTATTCTAAAATCGTTGAATATTTATGCCAAAAAATAAGTGTATGGGCTGATGGAAACTTAAAATATCATAAATGGCAAATAAAATATTCAATCAGCTTTTATTTCATAAATGTTGAACAATTTTATATAAAAATTATTTAACTTTTTTTAGTGCTTTTAATATAAAACGCTTTTGTAAATTTGAATTTATTTGGATTTAATTGAATCTTTTTATTTTTATTCTCACTGTCTATATCAGGATTATAAGAAGTTCTCCTCCATTTCTCTATGAGGTGATTTATAAATTCTTCTAGGCCCTGAAGATGATCCTATATGTATATTGAAACTCATTTGTTTACATTGGTTTGTGGTGGCACACAACAAGGAGAGGATTCCCGGAGAAGACTAATGCAACAAGGGTTTTTCCTACAAGTAACAAAATTCTCGTAGATCCTCAAAAGCACCATAGAATAAAAGGCACCGTTGCAGTTAAAAAGGACAAAGCCTAGCATGTGCCAGCCCAGCCAACCATTCAACTTACTTAGCACAACACGCGCGCACGCCAATCATTCTCCCTCTTATCAACCAAACTGTATCTTTACTTTAATTCAATAAATTGTTCTTTTTAATATAATCCATCCGTTTCATCCACAACGAAACCCACAATTGGTGACTCCAAGTGTACAACATGAACCAAAGGGTCCATTCGAGTGGCCAAAGTGCCTGGATCTCCCAAATCTAAGTAGGATCCACCCTATATCAATCCATTCATCCATATTTTTTAATCCTATCTATTTTTTTCAGAATATAAATTAAAATTAAAATTTTTCAGAGCTTCTCGGACCACTGGACCACTCGGACCTGACCACTAAAGGCATTGTAATCACTAACAATCATTATTAATTTTTTATTTCTCTTTAAATAGGATTTTTTGTAAACGATATATTTTTTTCAAATAATTTTGTATGTAGGTATTATTTCGCTAAAGTTAATAATTAAATGAGAAGTACGAAATAAAGTTGGCTGTTGAATTGAACAATGGAGGAAGAAGCAGGTCTTTTACTGCTTTCTTGCAGCCACTCAGCCACAGAAGTGTCTCTGCATTGATACTTTTTTAAAAGTATTTTAATGGTCAATGTTCTGCCGAATTAAAATCCATCATTCCTCCAGAAGCGACGTTTGTCCGCAATTCAAGGGAGTCATCGTTCCAACATCCCCATGTCGCTAAACTTACGTCTAGTAGAATTAGTCAATTTTACTCTTTCTTTATGACCTCCTAATTTCCCTGCTACTATCTCCCCTAAAACCTATAATCTCCAATCTTTGAAATCCAACCTCAACATGAACCTTCTAATGTCCTCATTCTCTCTTACTCCTGTTCTTCTTGGGTGTATGGGTGTATATGACCCCTAGTCATTATAGTTCCGTTGGACATTATGCTTTCATATCAAAAAAAAAAAAAAAAAAAAAAAAAGGTGAGAAGGCTGTAATTTATTATGGTTATTATTTAAACTCTCAAGTTTGAGATGTTTAGGTTTTATTTTAATAAGACCATCATCAGTATATTTAGAGCTGCAATCATTGTTATATTTGATATTATTGAGAAATATTTATAGGACTAGGATAGATATGGATGGGCAATAAGCAGACAAATAAAAGCCTCTCTATTTCCTTAAAATTTGAGACGTTTCAGAAACACTTTATTCGTCCATCTTCAGACTTAAGATTTTCGAATGGAAGAGAGGTGAGTCAGAAGGTGTACATAATTATTTCTTTTTATGCAATTTTTCAATTATGTACTTTTCTATTGTCTTGGGTAAATATGTCGATATGCTCTGTGTGTTGAATTTATTAAGAGATAAAATCAAATGATAATGAAGAATATTTATATTTAATATTTATATCTAAGGTAACAGCTTGCAGCTCAAAATGGACTGATGATAACATTATTAAAATAATGAGGAAAGGTCTCAAATTTGAGAGTTTTAATATCGTTGAGGCCTCTCACCTAGCTGCCTGCTCCTTTTTCCATTGTTAATAATTAAAGAGATATTTTGATTTATCAGATTTGAACTTTAAATGAAGTACCACTTAAAATGAGTCGATTTTTGTCTAATTTTACTATGTTGTTTTCAGGCGTTTTTAGTGATATATTTATTTTTTTTAGCAAAAATAGTTAATATATTTATTTTTTTAAAATCTTATTTCGAAATTTTATTTTTTATTAAAAAAAATTTGCATTATTTTAATTTTAAAATAATTTTTTTTTTAAATTTCTTTGTTTTGATATCAGAAGGACAAACTAAATTACGCTAATAATCAAAGTGTCACTTAGGTTCAATGGTAAATACAATTTATTTAAAATAATTTACTACCTATTAATTTAAATATTTATTATGTTTTGAGTAAAATCCTTTTTGTTTTTATCTATTTACGGTTTGACACTATTTAGCGAGACAAATTTGTGTTTGATAGGACATAATTTGCTATTATTAAAAGATTATATAATACAAATGAGTTAGTACTCCTTTTTCGATATTAGCTAATTTCAAGATAAGTCCTCCAGCCACAGAACACGGGAACACCTCCAATACACTTCAAATTCAACTATTAATATCTATGGTTACAATCGTGGTGGCGGCAAAGTGGTTGTAGATTCTAATTGATATAGGCAAGATATGAGTACGCAGTTAAAGGATAAGGGGCTTAGTAAATAAAATTTCTCAAATTTGTTGAAACGTTTCGACTTTAATCAAGCCTGAACTGGCCATCTGGCTTACTGGGTGATGCCGGTAGAAAATTAAAGTTATCTTAAGTTAAATTTGTATATATAGAGGAAGAAGTCCGAAGAGAAGGCGGTGGAGAATAATGGAAAAGAAGGTGTAGGAAAGAGATAAAATAAAATATTTAGAACCAAGAACAACAACAGCAAAGGCAAAAAGAATATGTAACACTTCCTAGGGGATAATAAAAAGATCGAAATTGAAAGAATTCAAGAAAAAGGAACACCTGTTCAGGTCACTTATGCAGTCAGTCCTTTTATATGGAGTGAAAACATGGGGGTGGACAGAGTGGAAACCGGAAAGAAAGGAGGATACAGGTTTACTTTATGAAAATAATCACCGGGCTGGATAGAAACATCCCAGAATTGAAACTCAAAAAAATAAATATATAAGCGACAAAGAGAACAATGAGATACGTGTATAATATTAGAAAGATGCAGAATGAGAGATGGCTAAAGAAATGTGTCAGGGAATTTGTGAGAAATGTAATAAATGGGAATGATGTGAGATGGGGAAAGTAGATGAGAACGGAGTTTTAGCGTTTAGGAAGAGCAACAATATTTAGAGAATGGATGGAGATAAAGCATCAGGAGAAGATTCATCAATTGAAAGTATGTGCATGACTAACGTTTAGCTACAACTCGACTGGTCTAGGGTAGATAAATCGGGAAATTGAACATACTATGAAGACATCAAACACAACATAGGAAGAGAGAAATATATAGACGAGAATCGAAACGAATACGAAAGAAGACTATGGATGAGAGCATGTTGTGGCATTTTAGTGGGGGTAGATAAAAGAAAGAAAGAAAAAATGTGGAGAGGTTATGCAGAGGTTGTGTAAGGGTGGCAAAGATTGTATTATAGAACATAAAAAGAAAAGTGCGAGATTTTGAGAAACGAGCCTGAAGAGAAGCTGTTTGAATGGTGGAAGGGACTGAGAGGTGACAAGATCAATGAAAAAACCCTGAATCTTATGAAGAAATTATAATTTTCTGAAAAGAACGATGTAGAATTAAATATGGAAAGATAATGTATAATTATGGAACGCCACAAGACATGAGTGTTGTGGATAAATAAAATTATTATTATCATTATTATTATTAATCAAGTAAATCCTTTTTATAAAAATCAAAGAAGAGGAATACAAGGTGTTTTATTAAAATTATTAAAAAAATAAAATTTATATAAAAATATATTCATATTTTTTACATCTTCTACATATGTGGACAGTCCACCCGCCTTTATAGATATCAAAGCATTATTATTGCTTATGAGAGATATATAATATCTACTATCCTCTTTAAAAGTAATTGGGCACCCTCTATCTTTTGTTTCATCTTAATGGATAATTAGAAGACCTACATGGAATCCAAAAACAATAAATTTAATAATACGTAAAACATTTTGAAATTTGAATTTCATGTAGCTCTCCTAATTATCCATTAAGATGAAAAAAAAGATGCAAGTTGTCTAATTATTTTTTAAATGGATAGTAGATATAAAAAGTGAAAATAAATTTGAATAAATTTTTTTTATAATTTATATAAATTCAATATTTAATAATTTTATAAAATGCACTTTGTCGTTCCCCTCCTTTGATTTTTTAGGATTCGCTTGACTATTATTATTATTTTAAATATGTGAAAAAATTTTTTTTGGCTCAGCTCTCAGCCATTGGCCACTACTGCTGGATATCAGACATTTTTATATAAGACACCATATAAATATATATATTATTGGAAAAATATTTATTAAAAGAATGTTACCTCATCACATGAACAGTGTATATATTAGGTGGAAACATTTCAAGTTATATGTATATAAATAATATAAACTTGGCAACTCTACACACTGTAAGATATTTATAATATATATAAAATAGTGATAGTTTATAGGCGTAAAAAAATAAATAAAATTTGTGTTCAACATTTTTATTCACATACGTATTTTCTTCTTACGAATGTTTTGGTCAATATAATAAATATTAAATTGAAAAAAAAAAACAAAAGAAGATAACATTTTTGAATATTTAAATATTTTTTAACAACTTAAGTGTCGATTTTGTAAAAATATTTTGAAATACTGAATGTCACGTCTGATAATTTAAATATGCAAATTTAACTCTAAGATTATGTAATTTTCTACCCTCCTACTAGGCATCGCCCGGTAAGCCAGTCCGGACTTGAATAAAGCCCAAACGTTTCAACTAATTTGAGTTTTTATTTAGAGGCTCATCCTTTAGGTGCGTACTCATCTCTTGCCCATATCACTGTCTACCGTTCAATTAGCTCTATTAGTTATTAGTAATCAATATCGTTTAAAGTAAAAATATTTATTTTTATAAAAACTTCGGAAATCATATGGACCGGTGTTATTAAAGTTTTGAAATAGTTAACATTTGAAGTGAAATTTATACCTCTTGGATTAATTTTTCTTTTCTACGTCGTTCAGCTTTAGCAGTTCTAACACTTCCCGTGGCTAGCAAACTTGAAGATGGTGCGACGACAACTTTGCTATAAAATAAACAGTGATCATTTAACATTTTAAAAATAGATGGATTTTGGTCTCGTCTATTATATAGTGCGAGATAGAGACAGCCATTCTTTTAAAAGAAAAAATATATTTTATATCATATCTTAAGCTCTATTAGAAACTAAATAGGTATTCTTTTTGGATAAAAGACATTTTGCATGTATTTGTCATCGTTAAATTTCTGCATGGTCAAATGCAGCAACATAGCCCTGGCATGTCTAGGCCAGGCATGTCCACCATGCGGCCCACGGGCTACATGCGACCCAAATGAAGTTTTTTGACACCTTCTTGAGTGTGTAGCTACGTATATTTCTTAACGTTAGAGTCCGAATTTCAGGTAATGACAGCAATAACTAATTAATATCAACATTACTTAGAGCTTTCTGTTAAAGTCCGAAAAAACCAATACAGAATTAACTAGTGAAGGTCATCTTCCTGAAGATTAATTAGTTAATGCCAACAATAATTAGCCATACATAATTTAAGAAAAATAGCTTCATGCCTTGGTTTGCGGCTAGTCGGAGGCGGGTCGCTATCTTCAGTAAAATGAAATAAATTCTCATTATATAAAAAAAACGATTCTAAGGTATTTAAAATCAGGGGTTTAATTCAATACGGTTTGGTAGAAAATTTTCAGTTCCATCATACTTTTTCTGACCTATATATCTAATTAATAATGAGAAAGTATTGCCATTGCAAAAAAAATCGAAAGAAAGAACAGAAATTTGAGGTTCCCTGAGTCTAAGAAATTGGTTCTCGCAAAATGGTTTGTCTGTCTGTCTGTATGTGCATGTATCTGTGAACAAGATTTCTCAAAAACGAAAAAAGGTACGAGGTTGAAATTACTTCGTTTAGTCGAGTTTTTTGCCAATAAGGACCATGGATTCTATAAGAGACATCATGAAATCACCTTTAAAATGGCGACAAGTTGTAGAACAAAACGGTGCATATTTAACTCAAATCGAACAATCCTAACTATGTTAAATAAAGCCTAAAATTAAACGAACAAATAATGGATTTCTTTTTCCCCAAACTTTTATATATACATACATATGTATATGTACATGTATATATAATTATATACGCATGTATTGTAGAATGAGACTATCTGTTATTATTGTTATATTTGAAATTAGTATTATTATTATTATTGGAATCAATACGCAGACTATGGCCAATCAGGCAATACAGGGAGAAGAAAAGAGAAAAGAAGGAGACATCAGGCCGAAAGTTGCCTTGATATCTCTCTTTTCTTCTCATTGTATTATTATTATTATTATTATAATTTATAATCATCTGTATAAAATTCTCAATTACGATATATTCCTTTATGGACCCAACAATAAATTTTTACTAAAATATTCCAAATAATAAATGCAAATATGTTGTTTTGTTGATGGATTTTCCTAAAAATTTTAAAATACAGTCAATTTAATAATAATAAAAAAAAATTATGTTTTTAAACTTTATCAACCAACCGAAGGTTAGATATGTAAAATTAATATAATCACAGCAAATCATAATGAATTTTGATGTCCCCTGAATTAATTTAAGTACTTCTGGAATTAATGGTGTGTGTGTATGCATGTCTACGATAATCACAAATAATTATTCCATTGTGTTGCATAGATAAAATAAACATAAATAACGAAAAAAAATCCATCATTCCTACAAAAGTAACGTTTGTCCGCATTACAAGGGAGTCATCGTCCCAACATCCCCATGTCATTAAACTAGTGACTAGTAAATTCCAGTCTTCCATTATCCTCCATTACCACCCATGACGGGAACAACCTCCCTGCTACTATATTTCCAAAAACTTACAATCTTCAATCATTCAAATGCAACCTCTACAAGCACCTGTTAAAGTACTCACTCTCTCTTACTCTTGTTCTTCCTGGTTGCAGGTGACCACCTTCGGTTCGTTGGACTTTATGCTTCCATATAAAAAAAAAAAAACTAAATGTTTTCTTGGCAAACATGGGACCATTAGAGAGGGGAAAGGGACGACGCAATATTTATTTTCTTAGATGACATATAGTTTTTAATATATATATTCTGAAAATAGACCTCCCCAATAAAATGATATACAACACTTGTATTTAAATTTGTTTAAAAATTTTAAGTTGGTTTCTAGCATTCCTAATAGCTATATAAATCAATAAAGTAAATAATATAATTAATTAAAATTTAATTTTAATCAAATAATCAATTTGAGATTGAAATATATTAGTTAAAATTAATTATTATTAATTAGCTGACCCGGCAATGCTTCGCTATTGGAGGATTTGAGTATATATATATATATATATATAGATTAAATGAACATAATTGAAAGTTTGATATCACTTTTTGTATTTAGTTAAAATTAGATATTTACATAACACATCACTCAAAAAGTCCCGAGGCTAACTATTAAAAAAACATTTTTTTTTGTAAAATTCGACTTTATTCATCAACATAGTCTCCTTCAAGAGTGATACATTCATTGCAACGCTTCTCTAACATTTCCATGCCTTTTTTTGTAGAAGGATTTATCTTTGGACTCAAAATAGCAGTTTGAGCATTTGACGGAAATCTCTTTCCCTGGAGCATTTTTTTAAGGTCTGCGAACAGGTAGTAGTCGCTGGAAGCCAAATCTGGATAATACGGTAGATGAGGAAGCAATTCGAACTTCAATTCGTGCAATTTTGCCATCGTAGCCAACGACTTGTGACATGGTGCATTGTCAAAGTAGCGTCACTAAAACCAATGTAACTTGTAAACTAATAGTCGGATTGTCATGAAATTTTGAAACATATCGTTTGAAGGTTGGTACTTTCTAAAAATCATATGGAATTTTTATTAGAGGCGCCATCTATGTATCAGCCTCGGGGCTTATTGTGTGATGTGTTATATATTATTATTTTTGTGTTTTGGATTACATAAATTGTAATTATGGCCGTGAAATCAGAGCAGTTTTTGCGTCAATATAGACATTAAGCTTATACGTAACCATAGAAACAGGTTCGGTTTTCTTAAATAAAAAAAAAAAGTAATAAATAAAAAAACAAAACATTTAGACCCCAAACTTCTATTGGTCAGATCGGAGGATTTCAATAGCTTATACCTTCAACGCGGACCATTTTGCAAAAAACAGCATGTAAATCGGTGCAGTAGTTTTTAAGTCTCTACGGGTCAAAGAAAGAAAGAAAGCAACCTTCATTTTTATATATATAGATTAAATTATAGACAAAAAATATCATTTGACTTAATTAAGGATCTCCACTATTATTTGTTGTAATATAGTTGAAAAGTTGACCGCTCCAATCAATTTTTTTCATAATAAACTAACCTATAATATTTTCAATCTAATTAGTTATCACTCTATTCATATAAGAATCCTTTATTTAATATTCAAAATAATTACAATAATAAAAATATTTCTTGACTAATATTGAGAAAATGACGATATTTTATTTTATAACTGTCAATATTACGACAGTTGACCCCATATGCAGTCTATTATTGATATACAGGTCCTGGACTTAGGGAGGAGATTCATTCCTACGACGACATGTCTTAAGTCGAATGTTGGTGTAAGTCGCAACTAGGGCAGGAAATTTTGGAAAATTTCTTAACCAGTTAACAAAAAAAAAAAAAAATAAAAAATAAATTAGTTGGTTAACAGGTTAAAATCTTTTAGATTTAGTTGATCCAACAAATCTATTTTCAACTAATAATTCAGTTTAACCGTTAAAATTATAAGCAATCAAGAAATTAGTTGACAAAATATAATTTTTTAAATTTAATTAGGAGCAAGGTGCATTTTAATTAAAAAAAGTTAAAATTTTTTTCTTTTTAAATAACCTTGCAAGGAATGTAGACCTTGAATATTAAAAGAGAAAAAAATTTACCTTTTTTAATTAAAGAATTCCTTGTCCCTAATTAATTTTAAAAAAAATTATATTTGGTCAACTAATTTCTTGATTAAATGATATACTAATCTTAATCGGTAAAATAAATTGGTTGAAAATAGATTTAATCAATCAACTAAAATGATTGGGAAACATTTTAACCGGTTAACGGACTAATTTTTTTTTTTGCTATCCGATTAAGAAATTTTCCAAAATTCCCTGCCCTAGTTCCGATTTACACCAGAATTCGACTTAAGACACGTGGTAGGAATGAATCTCCTTGGATGGAAAACTTTTTCACCAGTTAATTTTTTTAACCGGATAAATTTTGCAAATTTTATTTAATTTTTTTGTAAATTTAAAATTAAAAAAAAAAAAATAATTTTACAAAATTTAACTGGTTAACCGATCGAGCCGTAGACGGAAAACACCTAAATACTATACTGTACGTAAGCACCGAAGCCACTCACCTATGTTAATGCATTGGTAAAGTGCTGCCAGAGGATATATTCTTCCTCCTCACTCCCAAACTAGTGCACCCCCGAGCTAGGGATTTAACACATCACTCAATAAGTCCCGA
The DNA here is from genome assembly GCA_010014785.2 of Anisolabis maritima. Lineage (NCBI taxonomy): Eukaryota > Metazoa > Arthropoda > Insecta > Dermaptera > Anisolabididae > Anisolabis > Anisolabis maritima. The sequence goes on from JAAAKE020122350.1 coordinate 12,423, forward strand.
GGTTGACACATAGATGGCACCTCTAATGAAAAATCCATATGATTTTTAGAAAGTACCAACCAACCTTCAAACGATATGTGTCAAAATTTCATGACAATCCGAACATTAGTTTAAAAGTTATCGTGGTTTTAGTGACGCTACTTTAGTTATTTTAAAAACACAAGTGTGAAGTTGCGTGAGCTAGCTGACATCTTAAAGATATCAGAAGACAGGGTACACACTATTTTGCATGAACATTTGTCCATGAGGAAGCTGTGTTCAAAGTGGGTGATGCTCTTGCTCACACTGGACCAAAAACAGCAACGCATCGATGATTTAGAGCGCTGTTTGGATCTGTTTAACCGTAATAAATAGGATTTTTGCTTCGGTATACGACAATGAATGTAACATGAATCCATCACCACACTCCGGAATCAAATCGTCAGTCAGCTGATTGGACAACAGCCGGTGATAGCCGTCCGAAGCGACCAAAAACGCAAATGTCGGCCGGTAAGGTTTTGGCCTCAGTATTTTGGGATGCGCAAGATATTTTGTTCGTCGATTATCTTGAGAAAGGAAAGACCATTAACAGCGAATATTACAAGGGATTATTGGTGTGTTCGAAGAAATTGCGAAAAAACGGCTTCAAATGCAAAAGAACAAAGTCCTCTTTCACCAAGACAATGCACCGTGTCACAAGTCGTTGGCTACGATGGCAAACTTGCACGAATTGAAGTTCGAATTGCTTCCACATCCACCGTATTCTCCGGATCTCACTCCCAGCGACTAGAGATTTGTGTCAAATGCTCAAGTCATAGCCGCAACAAACCCCTATTTTGAATCCTAAGATAAATCGTTCTACAAAAAAGGCATTGAAATGTTAGAGAAGGGTTGAAATGTATCACTCTTGAAGGAGACTATGTTGATGAATAAAGTCCAATTTTGCAAAAAAAATGTTTTTTTAGTAGTTAGCCTCTAGACTTATTGAGTGATGTTCTACTATGCAAACCTCGGAAGTTGAAACATGAATTATCTTAATTTATGGGAGCTGCGTCGTATCTACCAATAGTCATAAGTCGGTACCGTCATACCCCGAGAACTATCAATGATGTCTCATGGTCCCTGTACTTCATTCCCTTTTGTTTTTGGCTTTTTGTTAAAAAAACGCCATATTTTTGAAAATATCCAAAAATTTTCAATTCTTTACTCACCAAAAGTTTTCTTTAAAAAAAATCTTTCTCTTATTAAGAAAGAAAACTTTGGTAAAATAAGTGGAAAAAGATCTCATTTCAGGAGTAAAATTAAAATATAACTTCCCTCACATGATTATCTTGCTAAATATAAAATTTAATTAGAAAACAAATAGTACATTTTTCAGGATGCTTGGTAGGAAGAGAGAATATACTATATAAAGCCTACCTAATGTCTTAACTAACCATAGAGATGGATAGAATCATCGCCTATTCAGATGGACTTATTTAAAATTTCACATGAACATAGGGCTAGTCCTAATTACTCATTAAGAATAGATATTAAAAATGGCTTAAAACTCATAACTCAAAACTGTCCTTTACAAAATAGCAAATGTATTGAAAAACATAAAATGAGACATAATTAAAAAAAAAAAAAGATTTTAGTTCAAATTTAATTGTTTCAAAATAAAAAATTATACTTTATTATAACAGCTGAGTCTTCTTCGTCGTCATCATCTAGTTGGGTCCAGGTTTTTAGTTCATCTTTTGAGAGCGAAGCTATTTTTCGTTCTGAAAACGAATTTAATTAATTCATCATAAAAACTTATAAGAGAAATTATAAAAGAATCATTATTTTTACCTTCTTCTTGTTTCATTTTTTCTACTTCATCTTGACTCAAGAAACTAAATACTTTTTCTGTAAAAACATATAAATAATCTTATAAACAAGTTAAGTAATAAAATTGCAGATTTTAATTAATATCTAGAGGTGGCGTCCCCAAACTGTTTATCGCTAGGGCCACAATGAGTGTTTTAGCTTATCTCAACAGGCCGTACATACATTTCCTCAACATAATTTCAAATTGAATTTTTTTTTTGAGTAGGTATTCAAATATATATATATATATATATATATATATATATTGTATATTATAAGAAAAATAAAAAATTTAGTATGACTAAACGTACATCACTCAGCTTTCCTTAATTTAGATAAGTGAAACGCACATCATAAAACTTTCACTTACCTAAGGTAAAGAAAGCTGAGTGATGTGCTGTTACCTCAGATTTTTTTCATCGCGCCCCCTAGATAGCAGTTTAATGCCAATTTAATCGATTTCATTAGAGTATTTTAAGAAACAGAGCAGTTACTTTCGGCGTTTACTCGAACAACAGCAAAATACTAAATCAGTAAAGTGGGCCACAAACAATTTAGGGGAGAAGGGTTAATACAAAGGTCATCTAATAAATAAGTGATATATAAATTTTAATAAAAATCGTTAGAGCGAATTTTGAGAAAATCGAAAAAACTAAAAATATATATCAATAAAGTTCTAACATAGTATTGGTGGCCGATTTTATTCAAAAGCTTGCGGATGGATGCGACAAGGGTATTTATCTTAAATATAAAGTTTCAGCCTCATACTTTTTTTCGTTTTTGATAAATCTTATTCACAGACAGACAGATCATTTTGCAAAAGCCATTTTTTTTGTCTCAGGGACCTCAAAACGTGTATTTCCGATGAAATCTCGACATTGGGATGGCAATACTTTCGGACTATATATTTAATATAGAGCTAAGATGAAGAAAACAATTAACACATCACTCAATAAGTCCCCAGGCTGACACATAAATGGTGCCTCTAATGAAAAATCCATATTATTTTTAGAAAGTACCAACCTTCAAACGATATGTGTCAACATTT